>JAXLNS010000006.1:106317279-106607279 GCA_037215915.1 Pantherophis vulpinus
TAGATATGTGGGGTGGATACAGCCATCTTCTCAAACCAAAGCTCAGCAAGCCTCCGGAGAGAGATGCCCTTTCAGCCCATCCTTTCTTCAAACAACTCGTGCACACATGTATGCCTGCACCCCCATACCCAGACACCCACCCACCCACCGCCATTAAGCAGAGCAGACGAGGTGCGGGAAAAGCCGCCCTTTCCTTTATCTTCCCAATACAAAACCGCAGGGCGGGATCTGGATCTGGCCGTTGGGCGCTGAGGGAGGGTCCTCAGATGTCGGAGACGGAGAGCAGCATGGCGGTGGGGGAGGAGGGGGCCCACCGGCTGACGTGGATCTGGCCCTTCCAGTGGGGCTCCTGCACCGCATCCAGGTTATGTCCGGATTCCAGGATGTCGGGGACTGGCAGGGAAGGGAGAAACCGGGTTACCATTCACCGCAGGAAGGACTGGGTGAAAATGGGGGTCCCTCCTGCTGGACCCCCCCCCACCCTCTGCCCTTGTGCCAAGGCTGCATGGGGGCCCTTTAAGAGACTTAAGGGCCCCCAGATCCTTCTGGGGGTTTCTTCCCCCGTTCCCATTTGAGAATTTAGATGCTGGGGAAAGACAAGTTATGGGGGAACCCCAAAATTAATGGGGAGCAGCTGAAAAGGAAGTTTTTTTGGGGGGGGGGCTGTGTTTGAATACAGGTAGTTTTTATTTTATTTATTTATTTATATTTGAATTTATATCCCGCCCTTCTCCCCCTAGGGACTCAGGGCGGCGAACAGCCGAAATTAAAATACATACAATATAAAAGTTAAGATCGCTAAAATAAATTAAATCAATCGGCCCCCAGTTCTCGACTTACAACCAGAACGGAGCCCTAAATTTCCCTTGCTGTGCGAGTTGTCAATTGAGTTTCGCCCTGTTTTACCGCCCTTTCCTGCCACCGTTGTTAAGTGAATCACCGCAGTCGTTAAGTGAGCCACACGGTCGTTGAGCGAATCCGGCTTCCCCATCGACTTGGCTGGTCAAAAAGTCGCAAAAGGGGATCGTGTTGAGCCCAGGGACGCTGTGACCGTCGTTAAGTGTGAGGAGTCAGTCACCAAGGGTCTGAATTTGGATCGCGCGATGGCGAAGGACGTCGCAACGGTCGTAAGTGTGAAAAACGGTCATAGGTCGGGGTTTTCAGGGCGGTTGTAACTTCGAATGGTCGCTAGGCGAACGGACTGCCTTTATACGGTCTCCTGCCTTGGATAGGGGCTGGACTAGAAGACCTCTAAGGTGCTAATTTGCCGGATGTTTCTGGAACTTACTTGTGATCTCCACATTTCTGTCATTGGGGTTCAGCTGCCACAGATTTTCTTTCTGGCTCACCTGCCAGGGCGAAAAAGAAAAGAAAAAAAAACCACTCAGAAATGTCTCCCAAATCCCTTCAGATCCCCGCAAAACCTCCAGTTTAGGAGAAGTCTACCTGTCTCTTCTTTTCCTCTCCAGAAATGCACCAGCTATTTCTAATGCTATTTCTTTGCCTCTTCATCGCCTGCTGAATTCCAAGCAGTTACATCTGGTGGATCTTGAACTGCAGCCCATAATCCTTCCTTACGCGGAAGTAGGCTGCATTTCATAGACCAGGAAACATAGTTTGTTCCCTCCAACCGGGTTATCAGAGATATCGTGGTTGATTGTTCTTGTGCCATCTTCACTTGGACAATAAACCACAAAAAACAGCGGTCTGAATATGGTACTGTGTATTCACACTAACTCTCAGGATCCTGGGCCCATAACCATTACTTCACAATGGCAGTGATTCCTTTAACAGCTGTGGCCAGAAAAGTCATAAAATGGGGCATAGCTCACAACACGTCTCACTTAGTAACCAAAATTTTGGGCTCAATTGTCGTCATAGGTCGAGGACTACCTCTATAAATAGGGGAACAATTGATTTGGAAAAAAGAAAGGAAAAAGAGGAAAAAGGAGGGCCCACACACAAATACACAGACCTACACACACACACACATATGCAGGCACCCACATCCACATGCCCAAACACCCACATCTACATGCAAACACATATGCACAAACACACACACACCTACACACACACACCTACACGCATGCACAAACACACACATGCACACACAAACACACACACCTACACACATGCACATACCCCTACATGTGTGCACACATGTATACACACATACACACCTACACATATGCACAAACACACACACACAAACACACACACCTACACACACCTACACAAATGCACACATACCCCTACATGCGTGCACACATGCATACACACACACACCTACACACATGCACAAACACACATGCACACACAAACACACATGCCTACACACACCTACATGCATGCACACACACCCCTACATGCGTGCACACATGGACACCTACACACACACTCCTATACACACACACATCTACACACACATGCACACCTACATGTACAAACACACACACAAACACACACACCTGCACACACAAACACACACCCCTACACACATGCACACACACCCCTCCATGCACGCACACATGCACACCTACACACACACACACCCCTATACACACACAAAAACACACACACTTATACGCACATGCACACCTACATGTACAAACACACAGCCCTACACAATACCCCTATACACACAGACAGCCCACTCACCTCCTTGGTGGCTATTTCTGCCCGAGTGCAACCCCCACACGTAAACATGCACACCCACCCACACAGATACCCAGAGTCTACTGACTTCCCTGGTTGTTTTTCCTGTCCAGGTGCAACACACACACACACGCACACGTGTACACACATGTATGTGCACAGAGACACACAGCCCGCTCGTCCCCTTGGTGGCTTTCCCTACTCGGTGCATCACACAAGCACGCAGAGACACGCATGGACACGCGTGCACGCACATGCACACAGCCTCCTTACCTGCTTGGTGTCTTTCCCTGCTTGGACGCGACACCCACGTATGCACCAGTGGTGGGATTCATCATTTGTTTACTACCGGTTCTGTGGGTGTGGCTTGGTGGGCGTGGCATGGCTTGGTGGGCGTGGCATGGCTTGGTGGGCGTGGCAGGGGAAGGATACTGCAAAATCCCCATTTCCTCCCAATCAGCTGGGATTTGGGAGGCAGAGACTAGATGGGGGGCGGGGCCAGTCAGAAGTTTTACTACCAGTTCTCCGAACTACTCAAAATTTCCGCTACCGGTTCTCCAGAACTGGTCCGAACCTGCTGAAACCCACCTCTGGTATGCAAGTGTGCAGACACACAACCCACTCACCTCCTTAGCGGATTTCCCTGGCCAGGTGTCCCCACAGGGGTGCAGGAGTCTGCCCACGGCTGCGAGCAACTGTCCCCAGGCCTTCCACACCTTCGGCTCGCGATGATCGTCTGGCAGTTGGACAGGCGGTCCAGGGTCAGGGGTGGCGGTGCCGGCAATCCAGAGGGTGGAGAAGGGCTTGGCTCCCTTCGTGCCGGTCCTTGCGGCCACCGTCCAGACTGAGCTCCTTTGCGGCCTGCGGGAAGCAACATGTGGCTGGAGCAGCGAAAGGGATAAGAGGAGAGTAGGACCCGAGCAGAGCTTGGAAGCGGAGGAGAGAGGCAGGAAGATGTTGCTGGGTTAGAGACCAGGAGAAGGGGAATTCTGGTCCTGGCCAGCTAGGGGACTTGGGGCCCCTCCCTCTCGCTCAGCTCGACCGACCTCACAGGGTTGTTGTGCAGGGAAAAGAGGAAGGGGCGACATTAGGAATGTACGCTGCCTTGAGTTGTGTGAAATTAAGGTAGGAGAGCAATCTAATGATAAAAGAAATACAGGTAGTCCTCAACTTACCACATCTGTTGTTAAGTGAGACATTGGTTAAGTGAGTTTTGCTCCATTTTATGACCTTTTTTTTGCCACAGTTGTTAAGTGAATCTCTGCAATTGTTCAGTTAGTAACATGGTCGTTAAGCGAATCTGGCTTCCTCATTGTCAGAAGGTCGCAAAAGGGATCACATGACCCCAAGACTCTGCAACCGTCATAAATGTGAGTCACTTGCCAAGCGCCTGAATTTTGATCACTTGACCATGGGGAGGCAGCAACGGTCGTAAGTGTGAAAAATGGTCATAAGTCCCTTTTTTCAGTGACGCTATAACTTTGAACGGTCACTAAACGAACCGTTGTAAGTCAAGGACTACCTGTCAAACCAAGTCCAGAGGCAGTGATCAAACCCTTATAAACTTTACAGGCAGTCCTCGACTTACAACAGTTCATTTAGTGACAGTTCAAAGTTACAGCAGCACTGAAAAAAGGAACTTATGACTATGTTTCACACTTACGACTGTTGCAGCCTCCCCTGTGGCCACGTGCTCAAAATTCAGATTCTTGGCACCTGGTTCATACTTATGACCGTTGTGGCCTCCCGGGGTCATGTGATCCCCTTTTGCGACCTTCTGACAAGCAAAGTCAATTGGGGAAGCTGGATTCACTTAACAACCGTGTAACTAACTGAACAACTGCAGTGCTTCCCTTCACAACAGTGGCACGAGAGTTCGTAAAACGGGGCAAAACTCTGCCTTGCTTAGCAGTGAAAACATTGGGCTCAGTTGTGGTCGTAAGTCGAGGACTACCTGTACTGGGCTATGCATGGTTTCCAAAAAACGGTGTTCCAGAGCATGGGGAGGCATGAAAGCAGCACCTGATGGCAACACTTTTAACAGTGTTGTGAAGATCCCAGGGAAAAGATGCGACTGCTTTAATGAGCTGCAAAGAGACGCTTCGTTTGCTTCCCGAGACTCTTTCTAAAACCGGAGTCAGAGCCTTCACACGTTACGAATCACTCAAAGTTCAGTGTTTTGGATTGTTACTATCCTAAATCCTCCTCTCCTAAATCGTTACTAAATGCTGTTACTCTCCTAAATCCTCCTCTCCTAAATCCTGTTATTAAATGCTGTTACTCTCCTAAATCCTCCTCTCCTAAATCCTGTTACTAAATGCTGTTGCTCTCCTAAATCCTCCTCTCCTAAATCCTGTTAGTAAATGCTGTTACTCTCCCAAATCCTCCTCTCCTAAATCCTGTTACTAAATGCTGTTACTCTCCTAAATCCTCCTCTCCTAAATCCTGTTATTAAATGCTGTTACTCTCCTAAATCCTCCTCTCCTAAATCCTGTTACTAAATGCTGTTACTCTCCTAAATCCTCCTCTCCTAAATCCTGTTACTAAATGCTGTTACTCTCCTAAATCCTCCTCTCCTAAATCCTGTTACTAAATGCTGTTACTCTCCTAAATCCTGTTATTAAATGCTGTTACTCTCCTAAATCCTCCTCTCTTAAATCCTGTTACTAAGTGCTGTTACTCTCCTAAATCCTCCTCTCCTAAATCCTGTTACTAAATGTTCTTCCTCTCCTAAATCCTCCTCTCCTAAATCCTGTTACTAAATGCTGTTGCTCTCCTAAATCCTCCTCTCCTAAATCCCGCTTCCCGACCCCTCCTGTTACTTACTTGGCGTCGCGTAGCTTGCACAGTGGGAAGAAATGGCTCCTGCAGGCTGAAAGATGGCTAGCAAAGGGATCCTGCAAAAGGGAAAAAGCAGAGGATGGGGCAAGCAGTCACTTCTTTTATTTTGGAAGATACCGTCATCCCTGGATGTCAAAGCCCCAGGCAGCCCCAGGCAGCGCTGAGCATTGGCTGAGACTAGAAGGACAGGCCCTGGGGAGACACAACTTGTGAGATGGGCAGCTAGAGAGAGAGAGATAACAGGAGATAAGTAGCTACGTAGGTAGATAGATGTAGGTAGATAGATAGATAGATAGATAGATAGATAGATAGATAGATAGATAGATAGACAGATAGACAGACAGATAGATCTGGATGGATGATGGGAGGGAGGGAGGAGGATAGATGATAGATAGATAGATAGATAGATAGATAGATAGATAGATAGATGATAGATGATGGATGGATAGATAGATAGATAGATAGATAGATAGATAGATAGATAGATAGATAGATAGATAGATAGATAGATCTGGATGGATGATGGGAGGGAGGGAGGGAGGGAGGAGGATAGATGATAGATAGATCTGGAGGGAGGGAGGGAGGGAGGGAGGGAGGGAGGGAGGGAGGGAGGGAGGGAGAGAAAAGGATAGATAGATAGATAGATAGATAGATAGATAGATAGATAGATAGATAGATAGATCTGGATGGATGATGGGAGGGAGGGATGGAGAAGAATAGATTATAGATAGATAGATAGATAGATAGATAGATAGATAGATAGATAGATAGATGATGGATGGATAGATAGATAGA
Source organism: Pantherophis vulpinus (assembly GCA_037215915.1). Classification (NCBI taxonomy): domain Eukaryota; kingdom Metazoa; phylum Chordata; class Lepidosauria; order Squamata; family Colubridae; genus Pantherophis; species Pantherophis vulpinus. The sequence continues at coordinate 106,323,574 of JAXLNS010000006.1, forward strand.
TAGATAGATAGATAGATAGATAGATAGATAGACAGACAGATAGACAGACAGATAGATCTGGATGGATGATGGGAGGGAGGGAGGAGGATAGATGATAGATAGATAGATAGATAGATAGATAGATAGATAGATAGATAGATAGATAGATGATAGATGATAGATGATGGATAGATAGATAGATAGATAGATAGATAGATAGATAGATAGATAGATAGATAGATAGATAGATAGATCTGGATGGATGATGGGAGGGAGGGAGGGAGGGAGGAGGATAGATGATAGATAGATCTGGAGGGAGGGAGGGAGGGAGGGAGGGAGAGAAAAGGATAGATAGATAGATAGATAGATAGATAGATAGATAGATAGATAGATAGATAGAGATAGATCTGGATGGATGATGGGAGGGAGGGATGGAGAAGAATAGATTATAGATAGATAGATAGATAGATAGATAGATAGATAGATAGATAGATAGATAGATAGATAGATGATAGATAGATAGATAGATAGATAGATAGATAGATAGATAGATAGATAGATAGATAGATACCTGTAGATAGATAGATAGATCTGGAGAGATGGAGAGGGGGGGTCTGGATGGAGGGATGGAGGGATGGATGGAGAAGGATAGATGATAGATAGATAGATAGATAGATAGATAGATAGATAGATAGATAGATAGATAGATAGATACCTGTAGATAGATAGATAGATCTGGAGAGATGGAGAGGGGGGGGTCTGGATGGAGGGATGGAGGGATGGATGGAGAAGGATAGATGATAGATAGATAGATAGATAGATAGATAGATAGATAGATAGATAGATAGATAGATAGATCTGGAGGGATGGATGGATTGATAGAGAGAGAGAGAGATAGATAGGTCTGGAGGGATGGATGGAGGGATGGATGGAAAAGGATAGATGGATAGATAGATAGATAGATAGATAGATAGATAGATAGATAGATAGATAGATAGATCTGGATAGGTGGAGGGATGGATGGAGAAGGATGGATGGATGGATGGATAGATAGATAGATAGATGAGTGATAGAGTGAAAAGAGGAACCAGCTTAGAATCCCTATGTAGCCACAAAGTCCAACCTCCCTTAAGTGCTGTTGGTCCTGATCCAACACTTAACAGGTGCAGATGGATTTTAGCAGTAAATCAGTTTAATGGCTCCTCCGTGTCTGGACTTGCGCCCCCAACAGAAAAGTCCCATCAGAGCTCTGGACCTCGCCCCCCCCCCACTCCAATTCTCCCCAAGAGCTTTACCTTGAACGTGCCCGAATCCTGAGCTGCGACAACGGTGATAATTTGGTGGGACAGCAGGATGAGGAGCGGCACGAGGCAGGAGGCAGCAGGAATGGTTAGGAGCACCCTGTCCCAGATGATCCCGTTAAGGTTGGTGTGGGAGAAGAGAGGATGCCGAGGGGCAGAGTTGGGGGGGGGGGTGGGCTGCCTGGAGGGGCGGGGGGGACGCAGTCCCTGAGCTCAAACTTTGGGAAACGAGGACCTGGATGGGAGCTCCAGAGGTCAATTGGGATCCCTGCAGAAAAGATGCTCCAGCCAGTTAACAGAATCACAGAGTTGGAAGGGACCTCGGAGGTCTTCTAGTCCAACCCCTTGCTCATCCAGGAAACCTTATATCGTTCCAGACAAACGGCTGTCTAGTCTCTTCTTAAAAAACCTCCAGTGTTGGAGCATTCACAACTTCCGGTGGCAGGGTGTTCCACTGATTAATTGTTCTCACTGTCAGGAAATTTCTCCTTAGTTCTAAATTGCTTCTCTCCCTGATTAGTTTCCACCCATTGCTTCTTCTCCTGCCTTCAGGGGCTTTGGAGAATAGCTTGACTGCCTCTTCTTTGGGGCAGCCCCTGAGATATTGGACCACTGCTATCATGTCTCTCCTAGTCCTTCTTTTCATTAAACTAGACATACCCAGTTCCTGCAACCGTTCTTCGTATGTTTTAGCCTCTCCAGTCCCCTAATCTTCTTTCTTGCTCTTCTCTGCTCTTTTTCTAGAGTCTCCACATCTTTTTTACATCGTGGCGACCAAAACTGGATGCAATATTCCAAGTGTGGCCTTACTAAGGCCTTGTAAAGTGGTATTAACACTTCAGGTGATCTTGATTCTCTCCCTCTGTTTAAGCAGCCTAGAACTGTGTTGGCTTTTTTGGCAGCTGCTGCACACGGCTGACTCAGATTTAAATGATTGTCCACCAGGACTCCAAGATCCCTCTCACAGTTGCTAATATTGAGCAAGGTACCACCTATTCTATACCTGTGAATTTGGTTTTCCTCACCGAAATGCAAAAAAACACGCTTATTCCCCCACCCCTCTCTGGAAAGGGGCACCAACATTTTGCCCTCGCGTGTGAGTGAGCCTGCAGGAAGAAATGCAGCAGCTTTGCAGGGCAGGGAATGTCCAAACATCTTGAAACAAACTGCCTTCTGTCTGGTGTGGAACAACAATGCCCATCATCCTGAACCAACGTGCTGGCTACAGAGGACAATTTTCAATCATATATATGTATATATACAACAGCAACACAGCTCACCAGCTTAAATCCCCCTGCTACTCAGACTAACCCGAGCACAACCAAGCCCCCACCCAAACAGAACACACACCCATCCAATCAGAGCACAGCCAACCCCCCATCCAATCAGAGCACAGCCAAACCCCCAACCAATCAGAACACACCACCACCCAATCAGAACACAGCCAAGCTCCCACCCAATCAGTTCCCACCTCCACTGGCAGTTAAAAGAAAGAAACAGCTGCGATCACACACATTGCTCCTAGAAGCACGAAGCCGAAGACACCAGCCTGAAGATGACGAATGAGACTTTGTCGAAACGTTGCCAATTTTACGTGGGAGAAAACCCGAATAACCAAAGACCTACATACAAACACCCGTGAAAACCTCAGAAAACATATATATATATTTGAAATCAAGATGATGCAATCGAAGTTCCACCTGCTTTTCTTTACCCACATTATATAAAATTTATTTTTATCCACTGGCCACCATCTTGACTTTTTTGACCTCAACGGCCCTGGCCAACGTGGGGACAGGAGAGGCTAAAAAAAAAAAAAAGAGGAGGACGGGTTTCGGGGGCCAAGGATACGTGCAGATCTTCTCCACGCCGAAGGGCTCCTGGGAGTTGAGGGCCAGGTAGGTGAAGCAGGCCAGGAGCACCACCAGGTCGTAGCTGGTCAGGAAGAAGATGAACAATAGGAAGAAACGGAAGTTGTGGCAGCCGATGCAATTGTTCACCCACAGGCAGTGATGGTCGAATTCCTGCGCCGGCGCCCGGAAAGAGAGGGGAGGGGGTGAGAAAATTGACATAGGGGGGAGGGTTTATAAAGAGTGGGAGCCGGGCTATAGGGCCCTCTCTCGCTGCATTCACCCAACGTACAAAAAGCCAGTTCAGTGTAGTGGTTAAGGCATCAGGCTGGAAAGTGAGACACTGGGAGTTCTAGTCCAGCCTTAGGCATGAAAGCCAGCTGGGTGACTTAGGGCCAATCACCAGGAGACGGTGAGTTCTAGTTCCACATTAGGCATGAAAGCCAGCTGAGTGACTTTGGGCCAATCACCAAGAGATGGTGAGTTCTAGTCCCGCCTTAGGCATGAAAGCCAGCTGAATGACTTTGGGCCAATCACCAGGAGACAGTGAGTTCTAGTCCTGCCGTAGGCATGAAAGCCAGCTGAGTGACTTTGGGCCAATCACCAGGAGACGGGGAGTTCTAGTCCCGCCTTAGGCACGAAAGCCAGCTGGGTGACTTAGGGCCAATCACCAGGTGACGGGGAGTTCTAGTCCCGCCTTAGGCACGAAAGCCAGCTAGGTGACTTAGGGCCAATCACCAGGTGACGGGGAGTTCTAGTCACGCCTTAGGCACGAAAGCCAGCTGGGTGACTTAGGGCCAATCACCAGGTGACGGGGAGTTCTAGTCACGCCTTAGGCATGAAAGCCAGCTGGGTGACTTAGGGCCAATCACCAGGTGACGGGGAGTTCTAGTCCCGCCTTAGGCACGAAAGCCAGCTAGGTGACTTAGGGCCAATCACCAGGTGACGGGGAGTTCTAGTCACGCCTTAGGCACGAAAGCCAGCTGGGTGACTTAGGGCCAATCACTAGAAGACTGGGAGTTCTAGTCACGCCTTAGGCATGAAAGCATGAAAGGTGACTGACTCCCTGTAGGAGGTCACTGCAGATGGTTGATCTTAGCTAGCAGCTTCAGACTTGAGACCACCAAGAAATGCATTGGGAGTCCTTGACTTACAACCATAATAGAGCCTGGCCATCATGGTTGTAGGTTGTGACAGTTGTAAAGCGGGTCACCCACATTTCCAACTTGATTTTCTAACCTTTTTTAAACAATGGTTGTTAAGCAAATGTTGCGGTTGTAAAGCGAACACTGCAGTCATTAAGTGAACCAGTTGTTTTATTACGGGCTGGTTTTGCCAAAGAACGGAAGTTCAGGTAGTCCTCAACTTACGACCACAACGGAGCCCAAAATTTCCGTTACCAAGCAAGACTGGTCTTGCCCCGTTTTATGACTTTTCTTGCTAAGTGAATCACTACAGCCGTTAAGGGAGTCACACGGTTGTTAAGCGAATCCGTCTCCCCCCGTCGACTTTGCTTGTCGGAAGGTCGCGAAAGGGGAATCACATGACCCCGGGACACTGCGACCGTCATAAATGCGAGACAAGCGTTCTGAATTTAGATCACGTGACCCTGGGGATGCTGCAAACGATCGTAAGTGTGAAAACCGGTCGTAAGTCTGTTTTCCATGTGCCGTTGTAACTTCAAACGGTCACTAAACGAACGGTCGTAGGTGGAGGACTACCTGCAATCACACACACCCTCTGGGAAGAAACATCACAGGTGTTTGGAGAAATTGTGTGTTTGTGTCTTCCTGCCATACTTTACCTCCACACAAATGTTGCACCAGCGACAATGGAAAGTGTGCGGCAAGCAGTACAGCTGGCAATTGTTGCACCAGTGTTGCTGGGGGCTGCCCAGTGTGTTGGCCTGGTTCTCCAGCTCTTCTTCGATGCCTTGGGAGGGAAGGAAAGGAGACCACAAGGTGTGAAAACTGGCTCTCCTTGTGCCCGCCAGTGTGACCGTGTCTTTGTGCTACGCAAGGAGTTCACACACACACACACAAAGAGACACGCAAAAACAGCTTTAAAAAGAAAGACGAACACCAACAGATGAAGAAGTGATAAAAAAAAGTTTTAGAATGTGCTGAGATGGACACGTTAACAAAAGAAAATAAAGAAAAAGAAGAGACAGATTATTATACAATTTGGAATAAACGGTATGAATGGCCTGAGAGCAGAAAGAAAGAACAACACAAATAGGGGAGAAGATAAAACGTAAAATATGTATGTAACATATATATATTTATATGTTTTTGCAAATTTGGGGGTATTCGGGTCTTTTCCCGTGTAAGATTGAGAGTATCTTGGTGACGTTTCGACGAGGTCCCACTCGTCATCTTCAGGCTGGTGTCTTCGGCTTCGTGCTTGTGCGAGCAAAGTGTGATCGGAGATGCCATCTCTCTATAAATACTGGTGGGGAGGTGTGGAGTGCTGGCTTTGTTGTTGTAAGCAGGTTGGTTGGCTGTGTTGTTACATCTTGATTAGTTGATGGAGTTGATGTTTGCAGATTAGTCGGCTGTTTCGTAACATCCCTGTGTGGGCGAAATCCTAGCTGTGTGCCCATTAGTCTTTTGTGTTGTAATGACCTGGGTAATGGGTTGTGTGTAGTAGCATCCTGAGCTCTAGTGTTGTGACATCCTGAGTCCTGTGCTGCAACATCCTGGGTAGTTGGCTGTGTTGTAACATCCTGAGCTTCAGTGTTGTAACGAGAGAGTGGGACCTCGTTGAAACGTCGCCAAGATACTCTCAATCTTACACCGGAAAAGACCCGTATACACCAAGACATGCATATATATATATATATATATATATATACACATATATGTTTTCTGAGGCTTTCGCGGGTGTTTTTATGTAGGTCACACACATTGCTCCTAGAAGCACGAAGCCGAGAACACCAGCTTGAAGATGACAAATGAGACTTCATCGAAACGTTGCCAAGACACCTCCAATTTTAAGCGGGAGAAAACCCGAAATAACCAAAGACCTACATATACATATATACATACATACATACATACATACATACATACATACATACATACATACATATACTGTATATATATAATATATATTTTAGCTAATTGTTTTAAAGGGAAAAAATGTTAAGCATTAATGGGTTTTTCAGGCATCTGAAACAAATATATAGAAATGTATAAAATTAAGGCTATTAGGATGAGAAAATATATTGTAATCAATCGAAAAGGGGACAATGAAGAAAATGAAACAATACGAGAGACATGGGGGGAAAGTCACAGTGGAAAGCAGACCTTGTTAAAAAGAGGATATATTTATATGTTGTATGTTATGTGTTTCTCAGAATGTGTAGTAATAAAACAATAAAACTTTTTTTAAAAAAAAAAAAAGAAAGAAAGAAGAAAACTCCATGGATGAGGCAGCTGCTGATATATTTTGCATTTTTGTATTTTATATTATAAACTAATAATAATAATAATAATAATAATAATAATAATAATAATGATGATGATGATGTCTGTTTCTCCTCCCAGCGCCTAGCCAGCTGGGTGCAGGGATGAATTTACTGGGTTGCCTCTGGGCAGGGCTGAGTTCAAGTCCTCCCACAGCCTTGGAGGCATGTGAAGTAAGCTTGGGCCAATCTCGTTTCTCTTCTCAGCCCAGCCTACCTGACAGGGTTGTTGTGTACGGACGATATGATGAGGGAGGGCGACTTGCATCACTTCTACGGGTAGTTCTCGACTTACAAGAATTCATTTAGCGACCGCTCAAAGATACAACAGCACTGGAAAAAGGGACTTATGACTGTTTTTCACACTTACGACCGCTGCAGCCTCCTTACAATCACGTGATCAAAATTCAGACATTTGGCCACTGACTCGTATTTACGACGGTTGCAGCATCCATGGGGTGGGTGGGGTCCCGCTTTTGCGACCTTCTGACAAGACAAGATAATGAGGAAGCCAGATCCACTTAAGGACCTTGTTAAGTGAGAGCGATTCACTTAACAACTGTGGCAAGGAAGGTCGTAAAATGGGACACACAACCCACTTAACAACTGTCCTGCTTGGTTGGCCTCAATTGTGGTTGTAAGTCGAGGATTACCTGCTCAAGAGCCTTGGTAGTGCAGCAGACTAGAGAACTGTTAAGTAGCACCAGCTGCCTGCAATTACTGCGAGTTCGAATCTCACTAGGCTCAAGGTTGACTCAGCCTTCCATCCTTCCGAGGTAGGTAAAATGAGGACCCGGATTGTGGGGGCAATAAGCTGACTTTGTATAAAAAAAGAACACCGCTTTGGGGGGGGGCGAAAGCCCAACTAAGCAGGTATATACAAAAGTATGAAGGCTATTGCTTAATGCATTGTAAGCCGCCCTGAGTCTCCGGAGAAGGGCGGCATATAAATCGAACAAATAAATAAATAAATAAATAAATAAATAAATAAATAAATAAATAAATAAATAAATAAATAAATAAGAAATGGCAGTCATCAGTGGCAGGATAATTGGGTTTTCATCCGGATGGAAGAATTTATGAATCCTTTTTATCCGTCTCAGACTCTTCGACGAAAGTGGAATAAATTTTGGGGGGCTAACAGTGGATGAAGAGTGGAAGAGAAGCACCCCAGACCAGGGTCTGCCCCAAAGAAGAGGGGGTCAAATTATTCTCCAAAGCACAAGAATGCCAGACAAGAAACAATGGATGGGACCTAATCAAGGAAAGAAGCAACCTGGAATTAAGGAGAAATTTCCTAACAGCGAGGACAATTAACCAGTGGAACTGCTTGCCACCAGAAGTTGTGGTTGCTCCATCACTGGAGGTTTTTTAAGAAGAGTCTACTCTAGACAGTCACTTATCTGAAATGGTAGGTTCTCCTGCTTGAGCAGAGGGCTGGACTAGAAGACCTCCAAGGTCCCGTCCAACTCTGTCATTTTACCTGTATTGAACAAAGATAGGGGACACTCTGGCTTACCTTTATGGAGGATTCCCGTGTCTGTGAAACTGGTGAGGCAGAAGTAAAGGATGGTTGGGATGAGAAGGTTGCCACAAATGATGGGAAAAGCCCAGGAGACATTCAGGCCCAGCCAGGTGCCACTGAGGACAGCAAAGGACATCGTGGGTCTCTCACACGCTGGACTCCCACAACCGCAGCAACTTCTCTTTAGCACACGGTCCCTAACCCGCTAAGCTGAAGTCCACCTGAAGAATGTCCCAGAATTCCCAGAAGGTGGACCTCAACTCCCAGAATTCCCAGAAGGTGGACCTCAACTCCCAGAATTCCCAGGAAGTGGACTTCAACTCCCAGAAGTCCCAGAAGGTGGACCTCAACTCCCAGAATTCCCAGAAGGTGGACCTCAACTCCCAGAATTCCCAGAAGGTGGACCTCAACTCCCAGAAGTCTCAGAAAGTGGACCTCAACTCCCAGAATTCCCAGAAAGTGGACCTCAACTGCCAGAATTCCCAGAAAGTGGACTTCAACTCCCAGAAGTCCCAGAAGGTGGACCTCAACTCCCAGAAGTCTCAGAAAGTGGACCTCAACTCCCAGAATTCCCAGAAAGTGGACTTCAACTCCCAGAATTCCCAGAAAGTGGACTTCAACTCCCAGAATTCCCAGAAGGTGGACCTCAACTCCCAGAACTCCCAGGAAGTGGACCTCAACTCCCAGAATTCCGAGAAAGTGGACTTCAACTCCCAGAATTTCCAGAAGGTAGACCTCAACTCCCAGAATTCCCAGAAGGTGGACCTCAACTCCCAGAATTCCCAGAAAGTGGACTTCAACTCCCAGAATTCCCAGAAAGTGGACCTCAACTCTCAGAATTCCCAGAAAGTGGACCTCAACTCCCAGAATTCCCAGAAAGTGGACTTCAACTCCCAGAATTCCCAGAAAGTGGACCTCAACTCCCAGAATTCCCAGAAGGTGGACCTCAACTCCCAGAATTTCCAGGAAGTGGACCTCGACTCCCAGATTTCCCAGAAAGTGGACGTCAACTCCCAGAATTCCCAGAAAGTGGACTTCAACTCCCAGAATTCCCAGAAAGTGGACCTCAACTCTCAGAATTCCCAGAAAGTGGACCTCAACTCCCAGAATTCCCAGAAAGTGGACTTCAACTCCCAGAAGTCCCAGAAAGTGGACCTCAACTCCCAGAATTCCCAGAAAGTGGACCTCAACTCCCAGAATTCCCAGAAAGTGGACTTCAACTCCCAGAATTCCCAGAAAGTGGACCTCAACTCCCAGAATTCCCAGAAGGTGGACCTCAACTCCCAAAATTCCCAGAAGGTAGACCTCAACTCCCAGAATTTCCAGAAAGTGGACCTCAACTCCCAGAATTCCCAGAAGGTGGACTTCAACTCCCAGAATTCCCAGAAAGTGGACCTCAACTCCCAGAATTCCCAGAAGGTGGACTTCAACTCCCAGAATTCCCAGAAAGTGAACCTCAACTCCCAGAATTCCCAGAAGGTGGACTTCAACTCCCAGAATTCCCAGAAAGTGAACCTCAACTCCCAGAATTCCCAGAAAGTGGACCTCGACTCCCAGAATTCCCAGAAAGTGGACGTCAACTCCCAGAATTCCCAGAAGGTGGACGTCAACTCCCAGAATTTCCAGGAAGTGGACCTCGACTCCCAGAATTCCCAGAAGGTGGACTTCAACTCCCAGAATTCCCAGAAGGTGGACCTCAACTCCCAGAATTTCCAGGAAGTGGACCTCGATTCCCAGATTTCCCAGAAAGTGGACCTCAACTCCCAGAATTCCCAGAAAGTGGACGTCAACTCCCAGAATTCCCAGAAGGTGGACGTCAACTCCCAGAATTTCCAGGAAGTGGACCTCGACTCCCAGATTTCCCAGAAAGTGGACGTCAACTCCCAGAATTCCCAGAAAGTGGACGTCAACTCCCAGAATTCCCAGAAAGTGGACATCAACTCCCAGAATTCCCTAGCAAGCCATACTCAGCTCAACCCAGCTGAGAGAGCGCCAAGGACCCCCAGTTGTCTTCTTCTTCTTCTTCTTCTTCTACTTCTTCTCCTCCTCCTCCTCCTCCTCCTCCTCCTCCCTCCTCTACATATGCCCCTCTCCCTTCTAGCACTGATGATGTTACCTAGTTGGGTCATGAAAGGACTGCAAGAAAACCACCAAGCTCAGAGAAGCACCTAGGATCCCACACTCCTCCTCCTCCTTCTCCTCTTCCTCCTCCCTCTCCTCTCCCCGAACCCCCCTGCCTCCTAGCACTGATGATATTACCAAGTTGGGTCACGAAACGTCTGCCAGGAAACGACCAATCTCAGAGAGCACCCAGCACCCTATTCCCCCTTCACCCATCCATCCATCTGGAGGCCGCCGGAGGAAGGAAAGATGCGCGCGCGGCTTCTCCATACTCACGGGAAAGTGAAAAAGAGGCAGCTCAGCGCCACGAGGGTGCTGAAGTGGAAAGAGGCGAAGGATCCCGAAACGAGGGGGTGGCAGCCATCCCTGCCGGATGCCATGTCTGGAGGAAGAGAGAGAGAGAGAGAGAGACCCCGGGAAGCTCTTGGCCCAAGCCAAGTGGGGACCCAATGAGAGGCGGTTGTCGTGGCGAGGCGGTGACAATGGCCGGAGGAGGGGAGGGGGCGGGGGTCTCTTCTGCTCTGGAATGTTACTGGGTGGCAGTTGGAGAAGATGGTGGGACCTAGTAGAGGTCTCCTGCACGAGCAGGGAGGGGTTGGACTGGATGACCTCCAAGGTCCCTTCCAACACTCTTACTGTTACTGACCGCAGGGAGCAATTTGATGGGTGCTGTCCCATCAATTTGTGGCCTGGAAACCCAGGCACCCCGAATCTGGCGTGGAGCTGATTTGACAGACAGACTTCTCTCCCTTTGCAAAGGGGGTTCTTGGCTCACCCCAAAATAGGAATCTCCACGTAATTCAGGCCAAGCCAAAAAACAACAACAACAACATTTATTAAAGGGATTCTTCAGACATTTATTTATTAGGAGAAACTTCCCGACTGTGAGAACAATTAACCAGTGGAACGACTTGCCACCAGAAGTTGTGAATGCTCCAACACTGGGAGTTTTTAAGAAGAGATTGGACAGCCATTTGTCTCAAATGGTGTAAGGTCTCCTGCCTGAGCAGGGGGATGGACTAGAAGACCTCTAAGGTCCCTTCCAACACTGTTATTCTACTCTATTAAGAGGTATTCTTTTGATAAAATACAGATATTGCCCGACTTACGGCCGTTTGTTTGGGGACCGTTGAAAGCTACAACGGCACTGAAAAAAGGGACTTATGACCGTTTTTCACACTTACGACCGTTGCAAGATCCCCGTGGTCACATGATCGAAAGTCAGACCCTTGGCCACTGACTCATATTTACGACGGTGGCAGCGTCACTTAACAACTGTGTTACTAACCGAACAACCGCGGTGATTCGCTCAAACAGCGACGTCAAACAAGGTCGTATCATGGGGCAAAACTCCCGTAATTGTCTCACTTAGCGACAGAAGTTTGGGGCACAATTTTGGTCGTAAATCGAGGACTACCAGCAGGATTTTTTTTTAAAATGATATTTTACAGTAATATCTGTATATTACTGATATACAGTATCAGTATGATACTGTGATATCCTGATCACAAAAATATATTTATTAGGAAACCCGTAACCATGAAATAAAGTAGATTTCCACCTCTATATTTCTCTTTTGTTTTCTTTAGCATTGGTTTTTATTGTTATTTTTTGAATTTGGGTTTCTACTCCTTTTTTTCTTTGAGATTAAAGATTGTGCTGTTAATTCTGCGAGGCCTTTTCAGTGTCTTGTCTTTTTTATTTTCCTGCAATTGGTAAATCCCATTTGAAAAATACAGGTTGTCCTCTACTTACAACAGTTCATTTAGTGACCGTTTGAAGTTACAACGGCATTAAAAAAGTGACTTAGGACCCTTTTCCCACACTTACGACCATTGCAGCATTCCCATGATCATGTGATCAAAATTCAAAAGCTTGGGAACTAACTCGTATTTATGACGGTCGCAGAGTCCCTGGCGTCACGTGGTCCCCTTTTTGTGACTTTTTGACAAGCCAAGTCAACGGGAAAGCCAGATTCACTTAACAACCATATTACTAACTTAACATCTGGAGTGATTCACTTAACAACGGTGGCAAGAAAGGCCCGTTAAAAAGGAGGTAAAACTCACTTAACAGATGTCTCATTAAGCGGAGGAAAATTTGGGCTCAATTGCGGTCGTACGCCGAGGACTACCTGTTGAAACTCCAAACGGCCACTAAATGAATGGTTATAAGTTGAGGACTTACCGATACAAGGCTCCTCATATTGTGACCTCCGCCTTGGTTGTGTGTTGCACACTTACGTCGCAGCGGCAGCTGCAGTGCAGAAGGCGGCTGGGAGGAACCCGCAACGGAGATGCTGAAATGATCACTCGTACTTATGACGGTCGTAGCATCCCGGGGTTACGCAATTTCATTTTGCAACCTTCTGACAAAGCAAAGTCGACAGGGAAGCCAGATTCACTTAACAACCATCTTGCTAACTTAACAACTGATACAGATACAGATTAACAGAGTTGGAAGGGATCTTGGAGGTCATCTAGTCCTACCCCACTGCCGAAGCAGGAAACCCTACACCATTTCTGACAGATGGCAGCCTGGTCTCTTCTCAAAAGCTTCCAGTGACATGTGGCGATTCACTTAACAACTGCCGCCAAGCAAAACGAGGCGAAATTCACTGAACCCGTCTCAGTGACAGAAAATTGGCGGACGTTAAGTCGAGGACTGCCTGTCCAAAATCTAGCCTGCAAAAATCTGGACGTTTTCTCAGTTCTTTCTTTCTTTCTTTCTTTCTTTCTTTCTTTCTTTCTTTCTTTCTTTCTTTCTTTCTTTCTTTCTTTCTTTCTTTCTTTCTTCCTTCCTTCCTTCCTTCCTTCCTTCCTTCCTTCCTTCCTTCTTTCTTTCTTTCTTTCTTTCTTTCTTTCTTTCTTTCTTTCTTTCTTTCTTTCTTTCTTCCTTCTTTCTTTCTTTCTTTCTTTCTTTCTTTCTTTCTTTCTTTCTTTCTTTCTTTCTTCCTTCTTTCTTTCTTTCTTTCTTTCTTCTTTCTTTCTTTCTTTCTTTCTTTCTTTCTTTCTTTCTTTCTTTCTTTCTTTCTTTCTTTCTTTCTTTTTTTTGGCACCTTTTGCCAGTTCCTGGTTCATTAACCCAGCAGGCGCCCTGGTGCGGGCGATTGGCATCTCTGCCAATGAACCCAGGAAAAGCAGAAGCGGGAGGGAGGGAGAGTGATTCAGGACGAATGAATCCAAGATAAAATTGTTCCCAGCAGCCTCAGGCAGCAGGACTCTGACCCCAATTTGCTGGAGAGAAAACCCAGCTTCCCGGAAGACCAGATCTCTTTTAGCGGCGGCTTCTCGTGGGATCAAGAAGATCTGAGAAGGCTGGGAGAATCCACCGATGGAAGCAAGCATGGAAGAAAATCCTTCTTTGGAGAACCTGATGCCAAATCCAGGGTAGGTCCTTTCATTCTCTCTTAAGACCCTTCGGAGAGCTGGTTTGGCGCGGTGGTTAAATAGAATACCGGTAGAACGGTATAGAACAGAATAATTCTGTTGGAAGGGACCTTGGAGGTCATCTAGTCCAACCCCCTGCTCAGGCAGGAAACCCTCTCTCATTTCAGACAAATGGTTGTCCGATCTCTTCTTAAAAACTCCCAGTGTTGGAGCATTCACAACTTCTGGTGGCAAGTCGTTCCACTGGTTAATTGTTCTCCCTGTCAGGAAATTTCTCCTTAGTTCTAGGTTGGTTAGTTTCTATCCATTGTTTCTTATCTTGGCTTCTGGTGCATTCAGTCTTTTTAGCGGATTAGCATAGTTGGAAGGGACCTTGTAGGTCATCTAGTCCAACCCCACCCCCACCCAAGCAGGAGGCCCGACCTACCCCATTTCTGACAAAGGGCCGTCCAATCTTTTTTTCAAGACCTCCAATGATGGACAACTCCACTGGAGTTAGTCGAAATCTCCCCCCTGGGCAGAGAATAGAATAGAATAGAATAGAATAGAATAGAATAGAATAGAATAGAATAGAATAGAATAGAATAGAATAGAATAGAATAGAGTAGAGTAGAGTAGAGTAGAGTAGAGTAGAATAGAATAGAATAGAATAGAATAGAATTTTAAAAATGAATAGAATAGAAATAGAATAGAATAGTAGAATAAAATAGAATAGAATAGAGTTTAAAAAATGAATAGAATAGAATTTAGAAAATAGAATAGAATATAGAAAATGAATAGAATAGAATAGAATTTTAAAAATGAATAGAATAGAATAGAGTAGAGTAGAGTAGAATAGAATAGAATAGAATTTTAAAAATGAATAGAATAGAATTTTAAAAATGAATAGAATAGAAAATAAAATAGAATAGAATTTAGAAAATGAATAGAATAGAAATAGAATAGAATAGAGTAGAATAGAATAGAGTTTAAAAAATGAATAGAATAGAATAGAATTTAGAAAATGAATAGAATAGAATATAGAAAATGAATAAAATAGAATAGAATAGAATTTTTAAAATGAATATAATAGAATTGAATATAGAAAATGAATAAAATAGAGAATAGAATAGAATAGAAAATGAATAGAATAGAGAACAGAACAGAACAGAATAGAATATTAAGAGTTTGGAAGGGACCTTGGAGGTCTTCTAGTCCAACCCCCTGCTTAGGCGGGAGACCCTTATCCCCTTTCAGACAAATGGCCCTCCAGTCTCTTCTTCAAAACCTCCAGTGTTGGAGCACCCTTGTTCCAAAGAGTTTGGAAGGCAAGAGTGGGGGGTGGGGGGGTCCACCTCCTCTCCAAAGCACTGAAGGCCGGTCAAGGAGCACATGGTCCTTTCCAATGTGCTTTTTAAGCATCGGAAGGTCATTCAACCCTCAAACAAAGGTTGCCGAACGTCCTTCCAAAGTGAAACCGCCACTCACCAATTTGCGCACGGCCCTTGCTGGTTGTTTCCAGGGACAGGGGGGGGGGGGAACCTGCGTAATGGTCAAAAAAAGTCAAGATGGAGGCTGTGCCCGAAGGATCAAAGATGCATTATTTGCCTCAGAATCCAATGTAAGAAAGGGTTTTATTCAATCCTACAATCAGAATGGAGCTGGAAGGGACCTTGGAGGTCTTCTAGTCCAGCCCCTTGCTCAAGCAGGAGACCCTATCCCATTTCAGACAGTCTTTTCTTAAAAACCTCCAGTGTTGGAGCACCCACAACTTCTGGTGGCAAGCTGTTCCACTGGTTAATTGTTCTCACTGTTAGGAAATTTCTCCTTAGTTCCAGGTTGCTTCTCTCCTTGATTAGTTTCCATCCGTTGCTTCTTCTCCCGCCTTCTGGTGTTTTGGAAAATAAGTTGACTCCCCTCAATGACTTAAATAGATCTGGAAGGGACCCTGGAGGTCCTCTAGTCCAACCCCCTGCTCAAGCAGGAGACCCTATACCATTTCAGATAGGTGGCTGTCCAGTCTCTTCTTGAAAGCCTCCAGTGATGAAGTCCCTACAAGCCTCTCCTTGATGAGTTTCCATCCGTTGCTTCTTCTCCTGCCTTCAGGTGCTTTGGAGAATAGCTTGACTCCCTCTTCTTTGGGGCAGCCCCTCAAATACTGGAAGACTGCTATCATGTCTATCCTAGTCCTTCTTTTCATTAAACTAGAGACATACCTAATTCCAGCAACTGTTCTTTATGTGTTTTAGTCTCCAGTCCCCTAATCATCTTCGTTGCTCTTCTTTGCACTTTTTCCAAAAGTCTCAACATCTTTTTTCTAATGAGGTGACCAAAATTGGATGCAGGATTCCAGGTGTGGCTTGAGTAAGGCTTTATAAAGCGGCACTAATCCTTCACGTGATTTTGATTCTATGCCTCTGTTTATACAACCGAGGATTTTTATTAGCTTTTTTGGCTGCTGTCGCACATGGCTGGCTCACATTTAAGGGCTCGTCCACTAGGACTCCAAGGTCCCTCTCACAATGACAGTTTTTGAGACAGGTTTCACCTAATCTCTAC
The DNA here is from genome assembly GCA_037215915.1 of Pantherophis vulpinus. Taxonomy (NCBI): domain Eukaryota; kingdom Metazoa; phylum Chordata; class Lepidosauria; order Squamata; family Colubridae; genus Pantherophis; species Pantherophis vulpinus. The sequence continues at coordinate 106,339,743 of JAXLNS010000006.1, forward strand.
CTTTGATTTTTCCTGCCCAGGTGTAAAACCTTACTTTTCTCCAATAGAATAGAATAGAATAGAATAGAATAGAATAGAATAGAATAGAATAGAATAGAATAGAATAGAATAGAATAGAATAGAATAGAATAGAATATTGGAATGAAGAATAGAGTAGAATAGAATAGAGTAGAGTAGCTTGCCTCAAATAACCTACAAATAAAATCCTTGGATGGATAAAAATGAAGCCTAACCCTAATATAAATTTGGACGAATGGGAGATGATTTGGAATAGAAACTATAAATTAACAAAAGCGACAACGTACAAAGAAAGCCAATATAAAATGCTATACAGATGGCATCTAGCACCCGCAAGATTAGCAAAAATCTATCCAAATGTAAGCCCCAAATGTTGGAAGTGTGGATGTCACCAAGGTACTTTCTTTCACATGTGGTGGTCCTGTCCTGAAGCGATGAGGTATTGGAGAAAAATTCAAAATTGGCTACGAGAATCAACCAATGAAAAAATTGAATCGATAACTGAAACATTTCTCCTGGGAATACTAAAGACGAAATACCGGGGAAAAAAAAAGATATTTAATCAAAAATGATCCGGTGGATAAAAATAATTCTAAACGAGCTAACCAAAGAAACAGTCCATATTTTTGGGGGTCTGGACAGGATGAACAAACCCCAGAGAGGATGAAGGAAGTTTGTAGGTCTCATTTGAACTCTGTTTTTTTTTAAATTCTTTTTGGCAGTTTATCCCTGGATTTGATCCATCTGCTGATTGACAACTTCAGCGTCCCCGTCGTGTGTTTCTCCCACCCGCCTTCTGCGCTGCAGCTGCTGCGACGTAAGTGTGCAATGCACAACCAAAGCGGAGGAGGCCACGTAATACAAGGAAGCTTATGCAGCTAGTCCTCAACTTATAACCGTCCGTTTAGTGGCCGTTAGGCCATTTCAACACTACAGGTAGTCCTCGACGTACGAACCACAATTGAGCCCAATATTACCACCGCTAAGTGAGACATCAGTTAAGTCTCCTTTTTACGACCTTTCCTGGCACAGTTGTTAAGCGAATCACTGCAGATGTTAAGTTAGTAACCCGGTTGTTAAGTGAATCTGATTGACTTCGCTTGTCAGAAGGTCGCAAAGAAGGCTGCAGTCAATGCTCATAAATCTGAAAAACAATCATAAGTCCCTTTTTTCAGTGTTGTTGTAACTTCGAACGGTCGCTAAATGAATGGTTGTAAATTGAGGATTACCTGTCCTGAAAAAATGTGAAGTACGACTGTTTATCACAACTGTGGACTGTTACAACATCCCCATGGTCACATTGTCAAAATCTCCTGGCGATTGACTCAAAGTCACTCAGCTGAATTTTGATGGCGTGACCGCGGGGAGGCTGCCGCGGTCATAAGTGTGAAAAACGGTCGTAAGTCGCTATTTTCAGCGTCGTCATTTCGAGCGGTCACTAAAGGAACTGTTGTAAGTCAAGGACTACCTATAACTTCTTCAGTCTAATTAGCTTTAATTCATTTTATATAATAATATGATAATATAATATAATATAATATAATATAATATAATATAATATAATATAATATAATATAATATAATATAATATAATATAATATAATATAATATAATATAATATAATATAATATAATATAGTAATGTAATGTAATGTAATAATATAATATAATATTATAATACAATACAATACAATACAATACAATACAATACAATACAATACAATACAATACAATACAATACAATACAATATAATATAATATATGCACAAGTCGTTCCACTAGTTAATTGTTCTCCCTGTCAGGAAATTTCTCCTTAGTTCTAGGTTGGTTAGTTTCCATCCATTGTTTCTTATCTTGGCTTCTGGTGCATTAAGTCTTTTTAGCGGATTAGCATAGTCGGAAGGGACCTTGTAGGTCATCTAGTCCACCCCCACCCCCACCCAAGCCGGAGGCCCTACCTACCCCATTTCTGACAAATGGCTGTCCAATCTCTTCTTCAAGGCCTCCAATGATGGACAACTCCACTGGGGTTAGCCGAAATCTCACCCCTGGGCAGAGAATAGAATAGAAAATAGAATAGAATAGAATAGAATAGAATAGAATAGAATAGAATAGAATAGAATAGAATAGAATAATATAATATAATATAATATAATATAATATAATATAATATAATATAATATAATATAATATAATATAATATAATATAATATAATATAATATAATATAATATAATATAATATAATATAATATAATATAATATAATATAATATAATATAATATAATATAATATAATATAATATATGCACATAGTCCATCAGGTCCAATAGATAGAGATGGTTTTAGATTGTGTAGTTGCCTTTTCAACATTGTCTTCTGTAAAATCAATATGTATAAGATCACCGTAATCGTTGTAATTGTCTGTAGTACGACTGGGAAATTTTGGGTATGTGTTGTTGCCACTTTCAAAGACTGAGCCAAAGAACGTGTTAAAGAGATCGGCTTTAACGGTTTCATCAATACAGTCTTTGTTGTTTGGTCCTTTTAGGGGTGGGATGGATCTCGAGTCTTTAAGTTTGTTGTTTATAAAATTATAGAAGGCACAGGTGGATTTTGTGTGTAGAAGGTTTTCTTCTTGCTTGATGTGATAATTGGTGCATTCAGTCTTTATTTGTTGGCATAGGTTTTTGTAGCGGTTATAATTTAAATTATATTTAATATATAAAATTTAATTAATTTTAATCTGATAAAATGGTTATCTTATATATGCTTGACAAAATAAATAAAATAAAATAAAATAAATTACCGTACTTTTCGGAGTATAAGACGCACCTTTCCCCCCCTAAAAGGGGGTGAAAATTTAGGTGTGTCTTATACACCAAATGTAGCCCCACCCACCCACTGGCCCCCACCCTTTGGCCTCTGCCTCCCAGCAATTTACCTTGCAGCAAACAGCAAAAAAAAAAAAAAAAAGCTCCTTTCAGCTTCAGCACAGCCTAATTAGCACAATGTTGATTGGATCGGCCTCCTGACTCTCAGCTGATTTGCTCTCAGCTGTTTTGCGCAGGGCTGTGCTGCTTGCTGCAAGGAGGTAAATTGCTAGGAGCAGATTTTTTTTTTCTCTTGTGCTAATCAAGCTATGCTGAAAACGAAACTGAAAGTAAAGCAGGCTGTTTGCTGTTTGCTGCAAGGAGGCAAAATTGCTGGGAGGCAGAGGCAGATTTCTTTCTCTTCTTTTCCTCACCAAAAAAGGTAGGTGCGTCTTATAGTCCGGAGCGTCTTATACTCCGAAAAATACGGCAGCTTGTTTTTCCTAGTTTGCTCTTAGGGGCAAACGTAGGGCAGGGCCGTTTGACTCTCTGAGGGGGGAGTTCGGCACTTTCGCCTGCTAAAGGTTAAATGTGTTGGTGGTTGCAGAGCAGAACTTGGTGGACCTGGCCATCATCGGCATGGCGACCTTCCTCACCCTGGTGTCCGTGGTCATCTTCGTAGAGGACGCTCTCTATCTCTCCAAGAAGATCCGTTGCTTCGTCAAGATGAAAACTCTCATCTGGAGCAGCTCGGCACCCACAGTAAGCACCCAGCATGGCTCTCCAGTAACCAATAAAGGAGGAGGAAGAAGAGGAGGAGGAGGGGGGAGGAGGAGGAGGAGGAGGAGGAGGAGGAGGAGGGGGAGGAGGAAAAAACTGTGAGGTCCTTGGTGCTCTCTAAGCTTGATGGTTTCCTTGCAGGCGTTTCATTACCAAACTAGGTAGCATCATCAGTGCAAGAAGGGAGTGGGGTGTGTGGAGAGGAGGAGAAGGAGAAGGAGAAGGAATGTGGGATTCTTGGTGCTCTCTGAGCTTGGTGGATTTTTTGCAGACGTTTCATGACCAAACTAGATAATTTCATCAGTGCTAGAAGAGAGTGGGGTGTGTGGAGAGAAGGAGGAGAAGGAGAAGGAGGAGGAGGAGGAGAAGGAGAAGGAGAAGGAGAAGGAGAAGGAGAAGGAGAAGGAGAAGGAGAAGGAATGTGGGATTCTTGGTGCTCTCTGAGCTTAGTGGATTTTTTGCAGACGTTTCATGACCAAACTAGATAATTTCATCAGTGCTAGAAGAGAGTGGGGTGTGTGGAGAGGAGGAGGAGGAGGACTGTGGGGTTCTTGGTGATCTCTGAGCTTGGTGGTTTCCTTGCAGGCGTTTCATTACCAAACTAGGTAGCATCATCAGTGCAAGAAGGGAGTGGGGTGTGTGGAGAGGAGGAGAAGGAGAAGGAGAAGGAATGTGGGATTCTTGGTGCTCTCTGAGCTTGGTGGATTTTTTGCAGACGTTTCATGACCAAACTAGATAATTTCATCAGTGCTAGAAGAGAGTGGGGTGTGTGGAGAGAAGGAGGAGAAGGAGAAGGAGGAGGAGGAGGAGAAGGAGAAGGAGAAGGAGAAGGAGAAGGAGAAGGAGAAGGAGAAGGAGAAGGAGAAGGAATGTGGGATTCTTGGTGCTCTCTGAGCTTAGTGGATTTTTTGCAGACGTTTCATGACCAAACTAGATAATTTCATCAGTGCTAGAAGAGAGTGGGGTGTGTGGAGAGGAGGAGGAGGAGGACTGTGGGGTTCTTGGTGATCTCTGAGCTTGGTGGTTTTTTTGGCAGACATTTCATGACACAACTAGATAACAGCATCAGTGCTAGAAGGTTGAGCGCTAACCCCTCTCCCTTCTCGCAGTGATGATGTTAGCTAGTTGGGTAATGAAACATCTCCAGGAAAACCATCAAGCATCAGACAGCACTAAGGACTCCTTATTGCGCCTGGTGTCCTCAGGTTTTCCCGGAGAAGCGTTTGTGCGCTGGGTGACTTTGGGCCAATCCGGTGGACCAAACCAGGATATTAACTCCACATAAAGGCTAAAGTTACTTTTATTGAGATCGGCCGTGATATTTATTTTCTGCACAATAACCTTGTGCAGGACTAGAACTCACAGTCTCCTAGTCATTGGCCCAAGTTCAGCCAGCTAGTTACAGGACTAGAACTCCCTGTCTCCTGGTGATTGGCCCAAAGTCACCCAGCTGGCTTTCATGCCTAAATGAAGACTAGAACTCACTGTCACCCGATTTCTAGCCTTAGCCACTAGATCAAATTGTATTTTGCAAGTCTGGCTGTGTTTGTTACCTCCCCTTCCTCCATATCATTCCTGGAGTCAGGGAAGTATCTGCCTGAGCTGAATTTGAACATTATCTGGGTATTCTGGATTTAAAAAACACTTCAGCCCCTAAATATGAATTTATTCCATGTTAATCCATGTTAGCTGCCAGAATTGTTATTGCAAATGTAGGAAGAAAAATCCATCTGGTTCAGTTCCAAGCTGGGAGCAAGGCACTGGAAATAAAACAGAGGCCGCATGGAAAGAAGGTCTCTGTTTATTGATGAGCAAAACCAACAACAGCATGCAGTTCTGGGGCAGCTGACATAACGGTTGAATGAGTGGATGGATCTTTATAGGTTTCTGTGACTTTGAAGTCTGGGGATTGTGCAATGAAGGGGGTTTTTGGGTCTCTTGCTATTTCCATGGTGGTGGGTTTATGTCCTAAAAGTTCACGTCTGTTCTTAGAATTTGGGTGGAGAGGGGTGTAAATTTTAATTCCATCAACTGGAGGTGAAGGTGTTTTGTTTGTGAGTAGGCTGGCCCAGTCTTTCTTAATGGGCACAAAATATCCATATCTAAAGACTTCAGGCATCTGCTGGAGGTTGTTGGGGGGCTGCTTTCTGCCTCTAAGAACATGTTTCTCCATTTCTCCTTTGGGCAAATATAATATTCTACCTCTTAATATCCTCTAAAATATTTCATTCTCGGGGGGAGAGGGGGGGGGCTCCCCAAACAAGCCAAAACTCTCATTGTCACTAGGAGGCAGAATCCTAGCCCATACCTGGTGGGTATTGTAAATCAGAGGTCCAAGCTTTTGCTCTGTTTCAAGATGTCTCTCTCGCTTTCGTAGAGAGCTTTATTTTTATACACTTTTACAGAAGCAGATAAAAGGTAGGAGAGCAACAGTATTCTAATTGGATAGAAATTATTTATTTATTTATTTATTTATTTATTTATTTATTTATTTATTTATTTATTTATTTTATTGGTTCGATTTATATGCCACCCTTCTCCGGAGACTCAGGGCGGCTTACAATGCGTTAAGCAATAGCCTTCATACTTTTGTATATACCTGCTTTGTAGGGCTTTCGCCCCCCCCCCCAAGCGGTGTTCTTTTTTATACAAAGTCAGCTTATTGCCCCCACAATCCGGGTCCTCATTTTACCTACCTCGGAAGGATGGAAGGCTGAGTCAACCTTGAGCCTGGTGAGAATTGAACTCGCAGTAATTGCAGGCAGCTGGCAGCTCAGTGCTACTTAACAGCACTTTAGTCCGCTGCGCCACCAAGGCTCCTTCTCCCCCCTCTCAAGATGCCATCTTCTCTAGGTGAGATAATGCAGATCAAAGCCAAGAATTAGATCATAGAAGCTGGAAAGACCACAGCGCATAGTTCAAGGCAGTGTGCTGCAGTGTGCTGCTCGAAGCCTGGCACCATGACCTTTGACCTACCTCTTCAGGTGGGCACCCAGTTGGAAAGGCTGATTCTTGTTCTACTTTTTGACTTGCAAGCTACCCACCCAACGGTTCCACCAATTAAGCCTGGTTTTGAATGCTCTCTCTCTGGGGGTCTCCGACCGCAGCCCCTGGGTCCCTCTGTCAAGTTTCCGAAAGATGCCCTAATTAATTCATGAGCCATGATCCAAACTTCAAAGGAAATATAGTGATTTATTTGGAGCACCATTCTGGCAATACTTGGATGCAGTCAGGACTGACCCCATGTAGATTTACATTCCCCTATGACCCTGTCTCTCCCTTCCTCTCTGGCCATGTCATAAATCACATTCTCCAATTAACCACTTTGGCTGGCTGTGAAACCTAACACCCTCCTTCTGATTGCGGTCAGGAAGAATGTATGGAATGCACTTCAGTTCTCCCTCCCTCCTGCTCATGGCAACTTGAAAGCTTTGCAAGTTGACATTCGGCTCCTCTCACTTCCCGAGGGCAACCTGCACAAAGCAAAACAATTTGAGTACAGATGTAGAGTTTAGGGATGTGACCCCCCCACCAGGCTTATTTGGATTTTCTGCATGAAATGCCACCCATGCTGTTGTGCCTTCTTTCCTTTCTCTGCTAGGCCGTCTCCGTCTTCTGCCTGCTTGGACTGTGGGTGCCTCGGGCCATGACGTACGTGGAGATGGGCATCGGCGCGTGAGTATCTTCTTCCAGGGTGATCTTCTGGAGCTTTGTGGAATTGACATTCAGGAGTGGGGATGGGGATGGGGTTGGACCGCTGGGCCCTTTTGGATGACCGTGGATGGAGAGATGGCTGAAGACCTTTGAGATGAAGGATGGGGCTGGAAGTGACCTTGGAGGTCTTCTACTCCTACCCAGTGCCCAAGGTCATAGATTCGTAGAACTGGAAGAGATCTTGGAGGTCTTCTACTCCAACCTCCTGCTCAAGATCATAGAATAATGGGGCTGGCGGGGACTTCAGAGGCCCTCTAGTCCAACCCCCTGTCCAAGTTCATAGAATCCTAGGGACCTTGGAGTCCAACCTCCTGTTCAAGCCAGGGGCCTTATACCATCTCAGATAAATGGTGGTCCAATCTATTCTTGAAAACTCCCAGTGATGGAGTAACTCTGGAAGGCAAGTTCTTCCATTGATTAATTGTCCTGTTAGACTATTGTTGGACCTCATGCTTGGGGTGAGCAACCATCATCCACCACACCTCAATTTTTTTATATACAATGTTAAAAAAAAGATGTGGAGACTCTAGAAAGAGTGCAGAGAAGAGCAACCAAGATGATGAGGGGACTGGAGGCTAAAACATATGAAGAACGGTTGCAGGAACTGGGCCAGAGGTGGATTTCAGCAGGTTCTGACAGGTTCTGGAGAACCGGTAGTGGAAATTTTGAGTAGTTTGGAGAACCGGCAAATACCACCTCTGGCTGGCCCCACCCCCATCTATTCTCTGCCTCCCGAGTCTCAGCTGATCGGGAGGAAATGGGGATTTTGCAGTATTCCCCTGCCACGCCCACCAAGCCACACCCACAGAATTGGTACTAAAAATTTTTTGAATCCCACCACTGAACTGGGCCTAGCAAATCTAGGGAAGAAAAGGACCAGGGGAGACATGATAGCATCTTCCAATGTTTGAGGGGCTGCCACAGAGAGGAGGAAGGGGGTCAAACTATTTTCCAAAGCAAAAGGAAGGAAGGAAGGAAGGAAGGAAAGAAGGAGGGAGGGAGGGAAGGAAGGAAGGAAGGAAAGAAGAAAAGAGGAAGGAAGGAAGGTGGAAGGTGGAAGGGAGGGAAAAAAAAGACAGACAGAAAGACAGACAGAAAGAAAGAAAGAAAAGAAAAGAAAAGAAAAGAAAAGAAAAGAAAAGAAAAGAAAAGAAAAGAAAAGAAAAGAAAGACATCTGAATGAACCATAGATGGACAGAAGACATGGCTAGTCTAGTGAAGAGAAGGACCAGGGGAGACATGATAGCATCTTCCAATATTTGAGGGGCTGCCACAGAGAGGAGGAAGGGGGTCAAGCTATTCTCCAAAGCAAAAGGAAGGAAGGAAGGAAGGAAAGAAGGAGGGAGGGAGGGAAGGAAGGAAGGAAGGAAGGAAAGAAGAAAAGAGGAAGGAAGGAAGGTGGAAGGGAGGGAAAGAAAAAAAGACAGACAGACAGAAAGACAGAGAAAAAGAAAGAAAGAAAGAAAGAAAAGAAAGAAAGAAAGAAAGAAAGAAAGAAAGAAAGAAAGAAAGAAAGAAAGAAAGAAAGAAAGAAAGAAAGAAAGACATCTGAGTGAGCCATGGATGGACAGAAGACATGGCTAGTCTAGGGAAGAGAAGGACCAGGGGAGACATGATAGCATCTTCCAATATTTGAGGGGCTGCCACAGAGAGGAGGAAGGGGGTCAAGCTATTCTCCAAAGCAAAAGGAAGGAAGGAAGGAAGGAAAGAAGGAGGGAGGGAGGAAGGAAGGTGGAAGGGAGGGAAAGAAAAAAAGACAGACAGACAGAAAGACAGAGAAAAAGAAAGAAAGAAAGAAAGAAAGAAAAGAAAGAAAGAAAGAAAGAAAGAAAGAAAGAAAGAAAGAAAGAAAGAAAGAAAGAAAGAAAGAAAGAAAGAAAGAAAGAAAGAAAGACATCTGAGTGAGCCATGGATGGACAGAAGACATGGCTAGTCTAGGGAAGAGAAGGACCAGGGGAGACATGATAGCATCTTCCAATATTTGAGGGGTTGCCACAGAGAGGAGGGGGTCGAACTATTTTCCAAAGCAAAAGGAAAGAAGGAAGGAAAGAAGGAGGGAGGGAGGGAGGGAAGGAAGGAAGGAAGGAAAGAAGAAAAGAGGAAGGAAGGAAGGTGGAAGGGAGGGAAAGAAAAAAAGACAGACAGAAAGACAGACAGAAAGAAAGAAAAGAAAGAAAGAAAGAAAGAAAGAAAGAAAGAAAGAAAGAAAGAAAGAAAGAAAGAAAGAAAGAAAGAAAGAAAGAAAGAAAGAAAGAAAGAAAGAAAGAAAGAAAGAAAGACATCTGAATGAACCATAGATGGACAGAAGACATGGCTAGTCTAGGGAAGAGAAGGACTAGGGGATACATGATAGCATCTTCCAATATTTGAGGGGCTGCCACAGAGAAGAGGAGGTCAACTTATTTTCCAAACCACCAGAAGGCAGAAGAAGCAACGGATGGAAACTAACCAAGGAGAGAAGCAACCTGGAATTAAGGAGAAACTTCCTAACAGTGGGGACAATTAACCAGTGGAACAGCTTGCCACAAGAAGTTGTGGGTGCTCCATCACTGGAGGAGGTTTCTAAGTAGGGATTGGACTGAAATGGCATAGGGTCTCCTTCTTGAGCAGTGGGGGGTTGGACGAGAAGACTTCCAAGAAGGCCCCTTCCAACTAACGTTCTTCTGCTCTTCGGCTCCATTATCTCTACCTAATGATGGCTTTGGCTTGGCTTCTCCCCACGTAGATATTTCGCCGTCTGTTTTTACCTGACGATGTTGGTCATGGTGGAAGGCTTTGGAGGGAAGGAAGCCGTGCTCAAGGCCTTGAAGGACACCCCCATGCTGATCCGGACGGGGCCTTGCTGCTGTTGCTGTCCCTGTTGCCCCCCCATCACCATGACCAGGTGAGTGGAAAGCAGGAGAGGTGTCAGGGTGCCAAGTAATACACCCATAGCGAAAAAGAACTCCGAGGCAGGCGAATTTCTCAAAGAACAGTTTTATTGGATATATCATATTGGCACAGGCTTAATGTAGGTAGGTAAATGTGGCTCCAGCTGGATGATCACTGAAGGGCCCTCTTTATTCATAGTATTGTAGGAAAGGAAATGTGCTTGTTTGAGGGAAGCCAATTATCTCCAGTTGAAAGGAGATAATTCCTTTGAAGTAGAAACATTCAGAAGAAGGGGCCCCTCAGTTGTCAGAGATACAAGCATTTGGTGATATACAGTTTGAAGGTTAAAGAGATCAAGGATGACCACATGTAATATTAACAAGAGATAATTTGAATCTATGCTTCAGTAATCTACATAAAGAATTATGAATGTCGGCAAAGAATAATATGAAACAGTAATTAGGAAGTGTCAATTAAAAATGACAAATGTATATGATCACATAAACTGCTGAGTTAACAGAATCCTTTGTCTAGAAGGGTATAAAACCATTGTAGCTAATTTCTGTCTATGTTCAACGCTTCATGTACAGAGCTTTGATCCTATTGCGCAATATACATTGTCTCTGATTAACCCTGAAAAGTTGTGTTGGTCTTATTAAATCCACAACAGGCTGGTGGAAACCGACTCTGAATGTTCCCGCGGTTTTCACCTAATTCAAAGTAAAAGTCTTCCTCCTTCCCCAATCTGTCACATGGTCCAATCACTGTGCTGTCTGTGTTGTGGCCCGCCAGTGGCCAGCAGATCTAGCAGCAGATTCAGACAGTGAGGAGGTTGGGGAGGAACACGGGCCAGTCCTGGAGTCTGAGGAAGGCTCTGCGTCGGAGGCAGAGACGGGGTCGGGACCGTCTGACAGTTGTCAGCTGCCTTCGGAGTCGGACATCAGTGGGGCAGAAGAACAGCTGGGGCCTGTTCCCAGAGTGCGCACGCACAGAGCTGCCAGGAGAAGGGAACAGCTAAAGAACAAGGGGCGACTCAGGAGTAAAGCCACAGGTGGACGATGAATGGCCCCTCCCAGAGGGAATAAAAAAGGAGCGAAAGGGGAGTGGAGTTTGCAGGAGACAATTAGTTCGCTTAATTGGTTCGTGACTCTCCGAGACTCCTTGCCAAGTTTTGAAGATATCGGCCTGGCAGCTCTCCAAGCCAGATAAGGCCTGTGTCTGTAAATTCTCCCTTGAAAGACTTCACTGGATGGGAATGAGAGGAATTGACAGTGACTTAATAAAAAGTTTGGGTTTTTGTCGGGACCAGGAGTCTGCTTCATGCTCTTGGGAAGCCTAGGTCAGAACAGTCTGGTAACTTGACTCCTCCTCTCTTCGACCACCCGCCGGAATGTCCTTGGTTCCCAGGAGAAAGTATTTTGTTTTGGCTACAAAACCCCAGCTATCTCTCCCCCCCCCCCTGTTGCAATATTTTCAGGATCAGACTCAATAAAGATAATAAGAGTTAGAGATTTAAATATATTTCTCTTTAATCATAACTGGCATTCTATATTCGCTGAATATTCAAGATAGAAGCAAAGAAAATGGTGAGGGTGGCTCCTTATATATACAAGGGGTGGAGCCAGGAATGGGAGTGGTGAATTATGAATACATTAGAATCCAAAGAATAAGTTAACCCCTGATGTCCCATATATACATTATTTACATATTAGAGAACAAGGCATTTACATCTGACAAATCCCCCTCTAAATGCCGGTTCGCTATACAACACCAATTACATTCAGATTCAGGACAATATAATACATATAATTTAGAAGTTAAATATTTGTGTTGTTTAGAAGGTAAAGGCTTCGTTAATATGTCAGCTAATTGTTCAGAAGTATCACAATGTATTGCTTTGATGAATCCATCTTGAGATAATTGTCTCACGTGCTTAAATTTTATATCAATATGCCTGGACCTTTGTCCAATGGCATCGGATCTGGATATTTCAATGGCTGCTTTATTATCCTCATGCATAACAAAAGGTAATGCAGGTTTTTTCCAAACATCTGAGATCAAATCATTGAACCATACAAGGTTATTTGCAGCTTTGGACAAACAAACATATTCCGCTTCTGTGGTTGAAGTGGCTACCAGTTCTTGTTTACCAGTGTACCAGTAAACTGGACAATCATTCAATAGAAAAATATAACCAGAAGTACTCTTTCTGCATGATGTATCACCAGCCCAATCTGCATCTGCATAACAAGTAATTTTTGGTTCTTTGTCATTATTAGGTTCTAATACTAAACAAAAGTCTAATGTACTTTTCAGATATCTTAGAATTCTTTTGACAGCTTCCCAATGATACATGGTTGGTTTGCTAACATATCTTGACAATAAATTGAGAGGTAATGCAATATCTGGCCTGGTCCAATTAGATATATAAAGGAGTGAGCCTATAACTGATCTGTAAAATGTGTTATCTTTAAACTCAGGGGAAGATTCATCAGTGTTTCTAAGAAAATCAGTTTGCATAGGAGTGTCACAGGTTTTGGCATTGTTTAAATTACATTTGTTTAGAAGTTCAATGATCTTATCTTTCTGAGTAAGTTTGAATCCCCTTCTAGTTTTGTTAATTTGTACACCAAGGTATTTATTCACTTTACCTAGAGATTTCAACGAGAAATGTTCGTTTAACTTATTTACAAAGGTTTCTCTGCTCTCTTTGTGCTTTCCTATATATAAAATATCATCCACATAAATTAATACAAATTCAGTGTGATCATCACTCTTTTTTACAAAGAAACAGTTATCAGCAGTGGTAGCGTTGAAATCCATGGTCTTGAGTACTTTTACCAAGCAATCGTACCATCTCTTGCCAGATTGCTTTAATCCGTATAGACTCTTGTTTAATAACCAAATTTCATTCTTATTAGTGTATTGACTGTGTGGTGCTCTTACATATATTTCCTTATCTAGTTTTGCGTGTAAATACGCAGTCTGTATGTCATATTGAAATACGTCAAGGTTGAGTGCGGATGCTACTACTAGAGCTGTTTTAACACTCTCTGTCCTCACCGTGGGGGAGTATGTGTCAGTATAGTCTTCTGGATATTTTTGTGCATAACCTTGTGCAACTAGTCTAGCCTTGTATAAAGTATTGCCTCCTTCTAGGTTCTTGATTTTATAAATCCACCTGGTACCTATAATTGTTTTATCCTTAGGTGCGATCGCAGGTGTGAATACATTTAATCCTTGCAAACTTTCCATCTCTTTTTTCATAGCTAGTTCCCATTTTTCTCTTTCTTCACGGGGAAGTTTTAATACTTCCTCATATGTATTAGGTGTTATTTGTTCTCCATCCATATGCATTATGTAATCTCTGTATTTATTTGGTATTTGATTTCTATTGTTTCTAATAGCTCTTTCAGGTTTGCTATGGTTATCATGTAAATATCTAGCTTCTTTTTTTGTTAACGTGTCTGTCTTTATTTTATGCTGACTATTTGTCCAAGTTTTGGTTTTGTTCTTATTTTTGTTAATATTTTGATTTTCTATTGTCCCTTCCTCGCAAGATATCGCATCTTTGCATTTATTTGGAAATATTTCATTAAGGTGCAATTTAGACCAATTGGCCTGCTCATGGAACACAGCTGTTCTGGAGACTATAAATTTGTTATTATTATCAATGAATCTGTATCCTTTGGTTCCAGTTTCGTATCCCATAAATCTTAATCTTCTGGATACGTTTTCTCCCTTTCTCCTCAACTGCTTAGGTATGTGTACGTCTGCAGTGACTCCAAATATGTGCATGTGTGCTAATTTAGGTTTCCTATTGTACATCACCTCATATGGTGTCTTATTCACAATACTGGACCAGGTTCTATTTTGGGTGTAATTTGAATAATGTAAGGCTTCTGACCAAAATTGTTTGCCTAAACCAGCATCCTCTAATGTGCATCTAATCATGGTTTGTAGTGTGGAATTCTTTCTCTCTGCAATCCCGTTTTGGAATGCAGAAAATGGATTGGACGTGAAATGTAGCATTCCCCTATCCTTTAACCATTGGGAGAATTCTTTAGACATGAATTCACATCCCCTATCTGTCATAATTTGTTTTATTCTGATATTATGTTGTGTTTCTATGCGTTTGTAGAATTCTTTAAATTTCTGAAAGGTTTCATCCTTGTGCTTTAATGTGTAAACAAAACCATAGCGACTGTAATCATCCACTATTGTTAGAAAGTAACGTTTTCTATAGGTAATTGATGGAGTTAATGGACCAACTAAGTCCATATGTACTAAGTCAAAAATATTGTTAGTTGATCTGTTAGATTTTTTTGGTCTGGGACTGGTTTTTAGTTTGGTGGATTTACATACTGAGCATTCTAAATAATTTTCACAATTTTTTATTTTGACACCTTCTGCGTGTTCAGTCATTTTTTGTACTACAGGAAAGCTTGCATGTCCTAACTTCCTATGTAAGATGTGAGCACACTCATCATGAATTGGTTTACCTATTTTTGGTTTCTTCTCATTGTGTGTATTTTTGTGATCATGAGGTATTTTACATTCATCATTGTCACTGTTACTAACATTTTCATCATCTGCTTCAATACAATCTTCCATATTTGAATCAATGTTATGTAACCATCTTTCTTTTGTTATCAGATAGGGTAGACCTCCTTTTATCATCACAGTGCCTACATTTGTTTTGTTCTTCTCTAAAGTTGCTTTCCCCTTTGAGAAAACTATATTGATGTCAGAATCTCTGCTTAGTTTTATAGCACTTAGTATGTTATGAGGTATTTCTGGGATTAATAATACCCCCTCTATTTTCCCTAGACCAGGCAAGGTCACATTTCCTCTGCCTAATACTTGAACCTTTTCTTGATTAGCTACCTTTATCACAAACTTATCTTCTGTAAATGAAGACAATATACTTTTGTTGTTAGTGGTGTGATTGGTTGCACCAGAATCAATAAGCCAATTATTGTTTTCATTTTGTTGTGTTTTGGTGCTGTCTTGTTTATTTAGTCCATTTAGTGACCCAGATTTTCTCTCTTTTGAATTTTCTCTACCCCCTCTACTTTCTCTGTAATTTGGTGGGCTTCTATATTTGTGTCTATCTGTGGAAGACTGTCTATAATTGTATTTGCTCCTATATTCTGGCCTATGTCTCTCCCTTGAGACTTTGGGGCAGTCTCTTCTACTGTGTTCCCTGGACCCACAATTGTGGCATCTAAAGGCTTCATTATATTTTTCTTGGAAAGCTACTTTCCTAAAAGATTTGTGTTCTGTTTGATTACTGGAATGATTTTTTCTTGAATTGTCTTCTGCTATCAATTTGTTTGATAGACTTTCTATGGATAAATATCCTAAATTGATGGTGTCTAAGTGTGACATAAAACTATCCCATGATGAATCAAGTGAATTGATAATAACACTTTTCATTGTTTGATCTGAAATCACTTCCCCCCTCAATTGCAGCTCAGCTCTTATTTTGTTTAGAGATATCAAATGCTCACTTATAGAAACCCCTGGTTTTACTCTAGAAGAAAAGAAATCCTTAGACATTCTTGTAGTGGTAGCTACGCTATCGCTGTGAAACAGATTAAACATGCATTGAATTATTTCTGAGACAGTTAGGTTTGGTTTGATGCTATGATACATTGCAGGAGACACGCTAGATATTATTATGAAAAATGCTCTATGATGTAAACAATCTATTTTTAAAGTCCAAGGTCTTCTTGGAGGATTAGTTATAAAGAATAGTAAATTTTCTTTCATAAAGACAACCTGAAGTTGTTGATACCACTCTTGCAAATTAATGCCATCAACTCTAAGTTTTGGGAAGTCACTGGGTAAGTTCCCCACATTATTTTGTCCATTACTTACAACCTGAGGCAGTCCGTGGTCTCGCAAGTGCAGGAAATTACAGAACGGCATGGGGATGCTCGCAACGAGTCTGCGCGGTTCTCTGGCCAGTTCAAGTCTTTCGGGGCCGTCTACGTAGTTTTGCACATGCGCGTTGCTCATTTCTTCTTTGGCGTCGTCGTGGAAGGTTCTCTCCATTTCAGCTCGCTCGTTCCGCTCCTCTTCAGACGAGTCGGTCTCTGGCTCGGTTTTTGGAGTTCTGATGGCGGCGACGGCTCTTCTCTTTCTTTTGTGTGCGTTGGTACTTGATCCGGTCTGCGGTGTAGGACGGAATCGGCATGGCTCTCTGGGCTCGGGTGTCGTCGCTTTCGAAGTCAGGATGGAAGCGTGCAGGTCTTGAGTTATCGATTTGTTCTCTTGCTTCTTCGTTGGCGCTTTGGAGATTTTTAATTTTGGCCCAAATGCAGCAAAAAGTGTCTTCATTGCTGATTTTACTCGGGATTTCGTTAAATCGTCTTCACTTTCCGATTCTGGTTCTTCTGAGGAGTTTGAATCTTCCTTATCACTTTCGTTATCGGATAATGTTTTTCGCGCCAGAAATTTTGAACTGAGCATTTTGATTGGCTCTGCTTCGCTCTCTTTTGAGGCTTGTTGAAACCAAGATGGCCGCCATTCAAAATTTCGCGCGGGATCACATCTTTTCTTTTTCATAACGACTTTCTCAGTAGTCATATCACTCACAGTTTTTTGATCTTTGGGTTTCTCTTTAACGATGTTTTTCTCTCTCGCTGCTCCGCTGTTCTTCAGCATTTCTTGGAGATTCGCGATGAGGCTTTCATCGTTCTTCTGGCTTTTTAATAGCTTCAATATCTCTGACCTGAGTTCGTTATTTTCTATTTCAATTTCCTCCTGGTCGTTATTTTCACTCATCAGTTCTTCTTCTTCAGTGGTGTATTCTTCGGATTCTCTCGAAATCGCGTTGGTGGATTCGTTGATCATCTCTTGTTCAGTTTCTACTTCTTTGCTGTAGGCCCTGGTGTTGGGCCTATCTTTCTTAGACATTTTTAATTATTTATTGAGTCAATTAACCATCCTCTGCTACCAGCTTGTTGCAATATTTTCAGGATCAGACTCAATAATAAGAATAAGAGTTAGAGGTTTAAATATATTTCTCTTTAATAATAACAGGCATTCTATATTCACTGAATATTCACAGATAGAAGCAAAGAAAATGGTGAAGGTGGCTCCTTATATATACAAGGGGCGGAGCCAGGAATGGGAGTGGTGAATTATGAATACATTAGGATCCAAAGAATAAGTTAACCCCTGATGTCCCATATATACATTATTTACACATTAGAGAATAAGGCATTTACATCTGACATTATCATTTCCTAACAGTTGAGCTCAGTTGTGGTCGTAAAATCGAGAACTACCTGTAGTCCGGTTGCTAGAGGTTTAATCCAAGGATAACGGACCTTTTTCCTTCTATTCCCTGCAGACGGAAACTCCAAATAATGCTGCTAGGCGCCTTCCAGTACGCCTTCCTTAAGGTCTCCTGCAGTTTCCTGGGCCTCGTTTTAAGCACCGAAGGCTTGTACGACACGGCCGATGTAAGTGGCATCTGGGCCCTGGCGGGTGGGTGGGTGAGAGGGAGGGAGACCCCAAAGCATCCTTTCCTTCTGGCTCTTTACAGAAGAACAGAAAAGAAGAAGAGAAAAAAACACACGAGGTCGTGTTAGCCCTTTCCTTCCCCAGGACAATGGGGGAGGATTGGAAGAGGTGGTTTGGTGGTAGACGTTTCCTGACCCAGCTAGCATACATCCTCAGTGCTAGAAGGGAGTGGGGTTTGCAGAGAGGAGGAGGAGGAGGAGGAGGAGGAGGAGGAAGATTGTGGGGTCCTTGGTGCTCTCTGAGCTTCATAGTTTTCTTGCAGACATTTCATTACCAAATTAGGTAACATCATCAGTGCAAGAAGGGAGAGGGGTGTGTGGGGGGGAGGAGGAGGAGGAGGAGGAGGAGGAGAAGAACTGTGGGGTCGTTGGTGCTCTCAGAGCTGGGTTGTTTTCTTGCAGATTTTTCATTACCTTCATTACTCCCTTCTAGCATTGATGATGTTACCCAGCTGGGTCATGAAATGTCCGAAGAAAGAAATCAACCCAGCTCAGAGATCACCAAGGATCTCACAGTCCCCTCCTCCTCCTCCTCTCTGTAAACCCCATTCCCTTCCAGCACTGATGATGTTAGTTAATTGGGTCATGAAATGTGTGAAGTTTCCGAAAGATGCCCTCCTCTCTGGCCATGTCATAAATCACATTCTCCAATTAACCACTTTGGCTGGCTGTGAAATCCAACACCCTCCTTCTGATTGCGGTCAGGAAGAATGTATGGAATGCAGCTTCAGTTAGGGAAATCAATCAGCTCTATCAGTTCTCCCTCCCTCCTGCTCATGGCAACTTGAAAGCTTTGCAAGTTGACAAAATGTCTACAAGGAAACATCAAGCTCAGAGAGCACCAAGGACCCACAGATAACAGTTCATGCCCCCAAATTTCCAGGGATGATTCTGGGAACGAAAGTCTGATCGACTTGGGGAAACCAGGGCCAAATATTTAAGAGCTCAGGAGCGCATGGATCCTTCCGCCAGCCCAGCCCAGTCCAGGAGTCTCTGGCGTTCAGCCTTGTTGGCATCTCTTCTTCTTGCCTCTAGATTTCAGCCACAAGCGTGGCGCTTTGGATCAACACCTTCCTTGGCGTGTCCACTCTCTTTGCCCTCTGGTCATTGGCCATCCTCTTTCGGCAAGCCAAATCTCACCTCGCAGAGCAGAACATGACGGGCAAATTCGTTTGCTTCCAGGTAATTCTAGGGGTACATGAGGGTATATAGCAATGATGGCTAACCTTTTTGCCATCACGTGCCAGGAAGGGAGGGCGGGGAAGGTTTGCGAGCATGCATGTGCCCACAACCATAATTCTATGCGTCCTGTCCTGCGCATGCATGCATGACCCTCCCTCCCCGCCCCCCGCTCCTGGCACACAATGGCACAGTAGGCCCGTTTTTCTTTCTCACCTTGCTCCAGATCCTCTCTATGCATCTGGGGAGGGCAAAAACAGCCTTCCCCACCTCCTCGGAGGCCTGAAACGGCCCATTTCCCAACTTGCGGTTGGACAGGAAGTGACATTTTTTTGTTGTCCCCAGCCTCCAGAGACTCCTAGAGAGGCTGCGCTGGTGTGCCAGGTGACATGGCTCCGTGTGCCACCTGTGGCACGCATGCCATAGGTTCGCCATCATGGGTATATAGCAATGATGGCTAACCTTTTTGCCATAGCGTGCCAGGAGTGGGGCGGGGCGGGGGAAGTTCCCACATGCACGTGGCCACACCCATAATTCTATGCGCCCTGCCCTGCACATGTGAGCACAATCCCCCCTCCCCCCCACTCCTGGCATGTGATGGCCAGGTAGGCCCATTTTTCTTTCTCACCTGGCTCCAGATCCTCTCTATGCATCTGTGGAGGGCGAAAACAGCCTTCCCCATTCCCTCTGAGGCCCTCCGGAGACCTGAAATGGCTCATTTCCCAACTCCCGGTAGGACAGGAAGTGACCTTTTTTGCTGTCCCCAGCCTCCAGAGCCCCCCCCCTCTCTCTCAGAGCTGAGCTGGAGTGCCCACTGATATGGCTACACGTGCCACCTGTGGCACGCGTGCCATAGGTTCGCCATCACGGGTATATAGGATCTCCTGCTTGACCTTCAAGGTCCCTTCCATCGATTCTGATTCTGAGATATCTCAACTTCTTCAAGATCTCTCTGGCTTGATCTGCTTTCAGGTCCTCCTCATTCTGGTGGCCTTGCAGCCGTCCATCTTTAGCATCTTGGCCAACGGGGGTCAAATCGCCTGCTCCCCACCGTTCTCCTCCAGAGCCCGAGGCCAGCGTAAGTTTCGGGGGGTTAAATCAAGATTTCCACAAGCTGATCTCCTCTCCATAAGTTGCATTCCGATTCTTGTAATTCCCAGAATCCTCCATGCATATTTCCCACAATGCTCTTGTACAAAATAGCTTCTCTCAGCCTAGATCTGGGCTCTAGATTTGATAGAAGAGAGCTCGGGAATGATGGCTCCTTTATGACTTGTGGACTTCAACTCCCAGAATTCCTGATCCTGTATGGCTGGTTGAGGAATTCTGGGAGTTGAAGTCCATCATGGCTGTCTTATGAATTCTGGGAGTTGAAGTCCATCATGGCTGGTTGAGGAATTCTGGGAGTTGAAGTCCATCATGGCTGGTTGAGGAATTCTGGGAGTTGAAGTCCATCATGGCTGTCTCATGAATTCTGGGAGTTGAAGTCCATCATGGCTGGTTGAGGAATTCTGGGAGTTGAAGTCCATCATGGCTGTCTCATGAATTCTGGGAGTTGAAGTCCATCATGGCTGGTTGAGGAATTCTGGGAGTTGAAGTCCATCATGGCTGGTTAAGGAATTCTGGGAGTTGAAGTCCATCATGGCTGGTTGAGGAATTCTGGGAGCTGAAGTCCATCATGGCTTCAAATTTTAAAATAGGTTTTAAATTGATTGGGGTTTTAATTTGTCGGGGCCAAAACTATTTAATTTGATTTTAATTTCACTTTTAAATTTTGTATGTATGTATTTTATTGTTTGGTTGTGCACCGCCCTGAGTCCTTCGGGAGTAGGGCGGTATAGAAATCAAATCAAATAAATAAATAAAATAAAATGGCTGGCACAGGAATTCTGGGAGTTGAAGTCCACAAGTCATAAAAAGGACCATTTCCCCTGTGCTAGAATGAAATTTCCAGGATGCCCAAAATTTTCTAAGTAAGGTGATATGGGGGGGGGGGGGGAATGGAGTATATTGGAAGAAATGTAGCAATTTCTTAGAACTAAATTTGGAAAATCTGCAATGAATTGTGGCTATCAATTCCTCGACTTACGACCACAGTTGATTGGTCAACTGTGATCAAAATCCCTGTTGCTAAGTGAGAATTTGTTAAGTGAGTTTTTCCCCATTTTATGACCTTTCGGGCCACTGTTGTGAAATGAATCACTGCAGTTATTAAGTTAGTAACACGGTCATTAAATGAATCCCGCTTCTCCATTGACTTGGCTCATCAGAAGGTCACAAAAAGGAATCATGTGACTCCGGGATGCTGCCACCATCCTAACCATGAGCCGGTTGCTAACTGATGGGGAGCAGCTCACTTAGTGACTGTCTTGCTTAGCAACGGAAATTTCACGCTCAATTGCGGCCATAAGTTAAGGACTACCCATAGTGGGCAGCAAACACCAGCAGCTACCAAAGTCAAATGCAGCGACTACACTTTCCCAGCCAGCACGGCAGGGGTGAAATGCTCCCGGTTTGGACCGGATCGCCCGATCTGGTAGCGATGGAGGCGGGTGGTTCGGAGAACCGGTAGCAAAAATCCCTGCCCCCCCCCACCCCCATGCCCAGCTAAGCCGCACAATCATCAGAGGCTTTTTCTTTTAATTTTTAAAAGCATTTTTTCTATAACCTCTTCGGCTGAAAAAATGCTTTTAAAAGTAAAAAAAAAAAAGCCTCTGATGATCGCGCGGCTCAGCTGGGATCGTCAAAGGGATCGTTAGCTGATGATCCCAGCTGAGTTGCCTAATCGGCAGAGGCTTTTTTTTCTTTTAAATGCCTCTGACGATCCAAGCTGAGTTGCCTGATCGGCAGAGGCTTTTTTTTCTTTTAAATGCCTCTGACGATCCAAGCTGAGTTGCCTGATCAGCAGAGGCTTTTTTTCTTTTAAATGCCTCTGACGATCCAAGCTGAGTTGCCTGATCGGCAGAGGCTTTTCTTCTTTTAAATGCCTCTGACGATCCAAGCTGAGTTGCCTAATCGGCAGAGGCTTTTTTTTCTTTTAAATGCCTCTGACGATCCAAGCTGAGTTGCCTGATCGGCAGAGGCTTTTTTTTCTTTTAAATGCCTCTGACGATCCAAGCTGAGTTGCCTGATCGGCAGAGGCTTTTTTTTCTTTTAAATGCCTCTGACGATCCAAGCTGAGTTGCCTGATCGGCAGAGGCTTTTCTTCTTTTAAATGCCTCTGACGATCCAAGCTGAGTTGCCTGATCGCAGAGGCTTTTCTTCTTTTAAATGCCTCTGACGATCCAAGCTGAGTTGCCTGATCGGCAGAGGCTTTTCTTCTTTTAAATGCCTCTGACGATCCAAGCTGAGTTGCCTGATCGGCAGAGGCTTTTCTTCTTTTAAATGCCTCTGACGATCCAAGCTGAGTTGCCTGATCGGCAGAGGCTTTTCTTCTTTTAAATGCCTCTGACGATCCAAGCTGAGTTGCCTGATCGGCAGAGGCTTTTTTTCTTTTAAATGCCTCTGACGATCCAAGCTGAGTTGCCTGATCGGCAGAGGCTTTTCTTCTTTTAAATGCCTCTGACGATCCAAGCTGAGTTGCCTGATCGGCAGAGGCTTTTTTTCTTTTAAATGCCTCTGACGATCCAAGCTGAGTTGCCTGATCGGCAGAGGCTTTTTTTCTTTTAAATGCCTCTGACGATCCAAGCTGAGTTACCTGATCGGCAGAGGCTTTTCTTCCTTTAAATGCCTCTGACGATCCAAGCTGAGTTGCCTGATCGGCAGAGGCTTTTTTTTCTTTTAAATGCCTCTGACGATCCAAGCTGAGTTGCCTGATCGGCAGAGGCTTTTCTTCTTTTAAATGCCTCTGACGATCCAAGCTGAGTTGCCTGATCGGCAGAGGCTTTTCTTCTTTTAAATGCCTCTGACGATCCAAGCTGAGTTGCCTGATCGGCAGAGGCTTTTCTTCTTTTAAATGCCTCTGACGATCCAAGCTGAGTTGCCTGATCGGCAGAGGCTTTTCTTCTTTTAAATGCCTCTGACGATCCAAGCTGAGTTGCCTGATCGGCAGAGGCTTTTCTTCTTTTAAATGCCTCTGACGATCCAAGCTGAGTTGCCTGATCGGCAGAGGCTTTTCTTCTTTTAAATGCCTCTGACGATCCAAGCTGAGTTGCCTGATCGGCAGAGGCTTTTCTTCTTTTAAATGCCTCTGACGATCCAAGCTGAGTTGCCTGATCGGCAGAGGCTTTTTTTCTTTTAAATGCCTCTGACGATCCAAGCTGAGTTACCTGATCGGCAGAGGCTTTTCTTCCTTTAAATGCCTCTGACGATCCAAGCTGAGTTGCCTGATCGGCAGAGGCTTTTCTTCTTTTAAATGCCTCTGACGATCCAAGCTGAGTTGCCTGATCGGCAGAGGCTTTTCTTCTTTTAAATGCCTCTGACGATCCAAGCTGAGTTGCCTGATCGGCAGAGGCTTTTTTTCTTTTAAATGCCTCTGACGATCCCAGCTGAGTTGCCTGATCGGCAGAGGCTTTTCTTCTTTTAAATGCCTCTGACGATCCAAGCTGAGTTGCCTGATCGGCAGAGGCTTTTCTTCTTTTAAATGCCTCTGACGATCCAAGCTGAGTTGCCTGATCGGCAGAGGCTTTTCTTCTTTTAAATGCCTCTGACGATCCAAGCTGAGTTGCCTGATCGGCAGAGGCTTTTCTTCTTTTAAATGCCTCTGACGATCCAAGCTGAGTTGCCTGATCGGCAGAGGCTTTTTTTCTTTTAAATGCCTCTGACGATCCAAGCTGAGTTGCCTGATCGGCAGAGGCTTTTTTTCTTTTAAATGCCTCTGACGATCCAAGCTGAGTTGCTTGATCGGCAGAGGCTTTTCTTCTTTTAAATGCCTCTGACGATCCAAGCTGAGTTGCCTGATCGGCAGAGGCTTTTCTTCTTTTAAATGCCTCTGACGATCCAAGCTGAGTTGCCTGATCGGCAGAGGCTTTTCTTCTTTTAAATGCCTCTGACGATCCAAGCTGAGTTGCCTGATCGGCAGAGGCTTTTCTTCTTTTAAATGCCTCTGACGATCCAAGCTGAGTTGCCTGATCGGCAGAGGCTTTTCTTCTTTTAAATGCCTCTGACGATCCAAGCTGAGTTGCCTGATCGGCAGAGGCTTTTCTTCTTTTAAATGCCTCTGACGATCCAAGCTGAGTTGCCTGATCGGCAGAGGCTTTTCTTCTTTTAAATGCCTCTGACGATCCAAGCTGAGTTGCCTGATCGGCAGAGGCTTTTTTTCTTTTAAATGCCTCTGACGATCCAAGCTGAGTTGCCTGATCGGCAGAGGCTTTTCTTCTTTTAAATGCCTCTGACGATCCAAGCTGAGTTGCCTGATCGGCAGAGGCTTTTTTTCTTTTAAATGCCTCTGACGATCCAAGCTGAGTTGCCTGATCGGCAGAGGCTTTTCTTCTTTTAAATGCCTCTGACGATCCAAGCTGAGTTGCCTGATCGGCAGAGGCTTTTCTTCTTTTAAATGCCTCTGACGATCCAAGCTGAGTTGCCTGATCGGCAGAGGCTTTTCTTCTTTTAAATGCCTCTGACGATCCAAGCTGAGTTGCCTGATCGGCAGAGGCTTTTCTTCTTTTAAATGCCTCTGACGATCCAAGCTGAGTTGCCTGATCGGCAGAGGCTTTTCTTCTTTTAAATGCCTCTGACGATCCAAGCTGAGTTGCCTAATCGGCAGAGGCTTTTCTTCTTTTAAAAGCCTCTGACGATCCAAGCTGAGTTGCCTGATCGGCAGAGGCTTTTAAAAGAAAAAAAAGCCTCTGCCGATCAGGCAACTCAGCTGGGTTCGTCAGAGCCTTTTGAAAGCATTTTTTTACAACCTCTTCGCCGAAGAGGTTGTAGAAAAAATGGTTTTAAAAGAAAAAAATATTGGCCACGCCCACCCAGCCACATTAACCCCCCTACCCTACCAAGCCACGCCAACAGAACTAGTAGTAAGCACGGCCACTGGGAACTGTAGTGCTGAAAACCTCCGGAAGGCAGCATCAGGCAGGAGACATTAGCTGCTTTCAACGCTAATCCTGTTTTTTCAATCTTTTGCTCCAAGAAATGCACGCCCAGCTGTTGATCTTGGAAACGTTTGTCCTTGCGGTGCTGGCCAGGATGTATTACCGGAAACCGGACGACAAGCCAGGATGCTGCCTCTGCGAATCTCCAGAGTACAAAGCCGAGATCAAGCAATAAAAGAGGGTCCGAGACCCAGCCCCCAACACACAAAACGCTTGTCAAAAATGGCCAAATCCCACTGTACCGGTAGTCCTCAATTTACGACCACCATTCAGCCCCAAAATGTATGTCGCTGGGAAATTTGTGAAGCGAGCTTTGTCCCGTTTTTACGGCTTATCTTGCCACCGGTGTGAAGCGAAGGATTGTTAAATTACTCGTACGGTTGTTAAATGAATCTGGCGTCCCCCTTGAAGGTCGCAGAAGGGGGATCACATGACCCCGGGACATTGCAACCGTCATAAATGTGAGTCAGTTGACAACGAATGTAAATCACGTGACCACGGGGATGCTGCAAGGGTCGTAAGTGTGAAAAACGGTTGTAAGTCACTTGTTTCAAGGCCGCTGTAACTTCAAACGGCCACTAAGCGAAGTGTTGTAAGTCGAGGACTACCTGTGTGTACGTTTCCACGAAGAGTTTTGCTGCTTGCTGGTGGCACGAGAGAGAGAAAAGCCAACCTTTGCAGAGTGACGTTTGGACTATTGGCACAGGCACGCCTATTGTTAAAAGTGCGCAAAGCTCGCCGAATAAATCTTCCCGTTTTATTCTCATCGGAGCGAGAGAAGGGAAGCGTGGTACTCGAGCTGCTAGCCTGGTTGTTTTGTGACCTCGGCTTCCTGAGTCATTAAAACACATGAGGAGTTCCAAAAACCTCTTTTATTGCAACAGCTGTGAATTACGTTCATTCACAGCTGAGTCCAGAGGTGGGTTTCAACAGGTTCTGACCAGTTCTGGAGAACCGGTAGCGGAAATTTTGAGTAGTTCGGAGAACCGGTAGTAAAAATTCTGGCTGGCCCTGCCCCCATCTATTCTCTGCCACCCAAGCCCCAGCTGATTGGGAGGAAATGGGGATTTTGCAGTAACCTTCCCCTGGATTCGGGAAGGAATGGAGATTTTACAGTATCCTTCCCCTGCCACGCCCACCAAGCCACACCCACCAAGCCATGACATGCCCACCAAACCACGCCCACAGAACCGGTAGTAAATATTTTGAAACCCACCACTGGCTGAGTCCCAATTATTTGCAAAAAGTCCTTCGGGATAATCACCAACCTTTTATCTCCCTTCACACGCTGCCAAAGACCTATTTGGCAAAGCCACACAGAGTCCAGAATCAAACAGAGATGCCAACTGGGAACAGAATTAACAACATTGCTTTCCTGCAAAGGGCACACGTGCCTTGGCTCCTCTTTCAAGCCTTTTGGGAGGGGCTAATCATCTCCAGGCCTTACTCCCAAGTCGTCCCTTTTGTTTTAATTTTTCTTGCCTTATGGCAGCTCTGCGCATGCACGCACTAGGAACAGGCTCCTCCTGTTCCTCTGCCTCTCTGATGTCCGACTCTGGAGGCCCCGCAGTCCGCACATCACTCCCAGATGGCCCCGGCCCCATCTCTGCCTCCGATGCAGAGCCCTCGTCCGAGCCTTTCCCAGACTCCAGGACTGGCCCAAGTTCCTCTCCAGCCTCTTCACTGTCCGACTCACTGCCAGCTCCGAAGGCTGCTGGCGGACCACAACAGGTTGTCTAATTTTTGTGTTCAGGAACTTGCGGTCTGCGTGGGACCAATCCTTCTGAACTAAGATGAGAAACTGGGGCGATGAGGCTCATTTGTATGTTTTGTGCAAATATTTCTAAAAATTCTGGTTTCGGCAAAGTTGGGAGAGAAACCGGAGGGGAGGGGTCTGAATTCCATTGCTCCTATGGACTCCGGACATTCCGGTTCCAACGTCCTTCTGAGGACTGAGTCAGCCTGTCTCCAGAAGGTTCCTCTGGATCAGAGGTGTCAAACTCAAGGCCTGCGGGCTCGATCCGCATTACGGGGTGCTTAGATCTGGCCAGTGGTGGGATTCAAATAATTGAACAACCGGTTCTCTGCCCTAATGACCGGCTGAGTGGGCGTGGCCATGGTGGGCGTGGCCAGGGGGTGTGACAGGCAGCACTCGGCCTCCTGTTCCCCCCTGGGAGGTCCTAGGCCTCCCGCACCCCATTTTGGGCCTAGGAGGCCAACCTGCACTTCGGGCACGTGGGGACTCCTGGAAAGGGTGGGACGAGGCCAGTCAGCAATTTAACTGGCCCGAACCGGCTGAATCCCACTACTGGATCTCCGTGGAAATAGTGAAGGACCAGCCTGTGGTGCCTCATGCCAGCAAAAACGGAGCTCGGGGAGCCTCTTTTCACTGGCAGAGGGATGCAGGAGGCCGTTGAGGCCGAAAATGGAGCCTCCATGAGTGACGGCGAGCTGGCCATGCCACGCCACCTGGCCCCCCCCAACACAACCATGATGTGGCCCTCAAGGAAATTGAGTTTGCCCCCTCTGCTCTCGATCGTAGGAACTAGACATGTTTTTATAGATAAGATTGGATTCTCTTAAAGCAGTGTTTCTCAACCTTGGAAGCTTGAAGATGGGTGGACTTCAACTCCCAGAATCCCCCAGCCAGCGTTGCTGGCTGGGGGAATTCTGGGAGTTGAAGTCCACCCATCTTCAAGCTACCAAGGTTGAGAAACACTGTCTTAAGGGGAAGTCCTGCGGCAACAAAACAGTTTGCAGATTATTCGTGTGCTTGCAGAGTCAATGCTAAAGCACCAGAGTAACAAAGAGACTTCGGGGGGCGGGGGGGAGGCAGGTCCTGGATGGTCTCTGAGCTTGGATTTTTTGCAGACGTTTCATGACCCAACTAGGTAATGTCACCAGTGCTAGAAGGGAGTGGGGTTAGTAGAGGGAGTAGAGGAAAGAAGGAAGGAAGGAAGGAAGGAGAAGAAAAGGAGGGAAGGAAGGAAGGAAGGAGAAGAAAAGGAGAGGAGAGGGAAAAGTGGAAGGAGAGGAAATGAGGGAAGGAAGGAGGAGAAAGGGAGGGAAGGAAGGAAGGAGAAGAAAAGGAGAGGAGAGGGAAAAGTGGAAGGAGAGGAAATGAGGGAAGGAAGGAGGAGAAAGGGAGGGAAGGAAGGAAGGAAGGAAGGAGAAGAAAAGGAGAGGAGAGGGAAAAGTGGAAGGAGAGGAAATGAGGGAAGGAAGGAAGGAGAAAGGAAGGAAGGAAGGAGAAGAAAAGGAGAGGAGAGGAAAAAGTGGAAGGAGAGGAAATGAGGGAAGGAAGGAGGAGAAAGGAACGAAGGAAGGAAGGAGAAGAAAAGGAGAGGAGAGGGAAAAGTGGAAGGAGAGGAAATGAGGGAAGGAAGGAGGAGAAAGGGAAGGAAGGAAGGAAGGAGAAGAAAAGGAGAGGGAAAAGTGGAAGGAGAGGAAATGAGGGAAGGAAGGAGGAGAAAGGGAAGGAAGGAAGGAAGGAGAAGAAAAGGAGAGGGAAAAGTGGAAGGAGAGGAAATGAGGGAAGGAAGGAGGAGAAAGGAAGGAAGGAGAAGAAAAGGAGAGGAGAGGGAAAAGTGGAAGGAGGAGAAAGGGAGGGAAGGAAGGAGAAGAAAAGGAGAGGAGAGGGAAAAGTGGAAGGAGAGGAAATGAGGGAAGGAAGGAGGAGAAAGGGAGGGAAGGAAGGAAGGAAGGAGAAGAAAAGGAGAGGAGAGGGAAAAGTGGAAGGAGAGGAAATAAGGGAAGGAAGGAAGGAGAAAGGAAGGAAGGAAGGAGAAGAAAAGGAGAGGAGAGGGAAAAGTGGAAGGAGAGGAAATGAGGGAAGGAAGGAGGAGAAAGGAACGAAGGAAGGAAGGAGAAGAAAAGGAGAGGAGAGGGAAAAGTGGAAGGAGAGGAAATGAGGGAAGGAAGGAGGAGAAAGGGAAGGAAGGAAGGAGAAGAAAAGGAGAGGGAAAAGTGGAAGGAGAGGAAATGAGGGAAGGAAGGAGGAGAAAGGGAAGGAAGGAAGGAAGGAGAAGAAAAGGAGAGGGAAAAGTGGAAGGAGAGGAAATGAGGGAAGGAAGGAGGAGAAAGGAAGGAAGGAGAAGAAAAGGAGAGGAGAGGGAAAAGTGGAAGGAGGAGAAAGGGAGGGAAGGAAGGAGAAGAAAAGGAGAGGAGAGGGAAAAGTGGAAGGAGAGGAAATGAGGGAAGGAAGGAGGAGAAAGGGAGGGAAGGAAGGAAGGAAGGAAGGAGAAGAAAAGGAGAGGAGAGGGAAAAGTGGAAGGAGAGGAAATGAGGGAAGGAAGGAAGGAGAAAGGGAGGGAAGGAAGGGAGGAAGACTGTGGGGTCCATGGTGCTCACTGAATTTGCTGGTTTTCTTGCAAACATTTCATTACCAAACCAAGTACCATCATCAGTGCTAATAAGGAATGGGGTTTGCTCTCATTTGTATCCTAGTGTAGGGGTCCCCAAACTTTCGGACCTCAGGGACCACTAAATTCATAATTTTAAATCCCGCAGACCACTAATATGATCTGCCTAATGACTGGCTGGGTGGGCGTGGCCAGGTGGTCATGTGACTGGGTGGGCGTGGCCAACTCGATGTCACTCATGTCGAGGGACGCCTCACCAGCCTCTACTTGCCCCTCCCCTCCCAGCCCCTCCTCACCTCCCCACCCGGGCTCCTTAGGGCCCCAAC
Source organism: Pantherophis vulpinus (assembly GCA_037215915.1). Classification (NCBI taxonomy): domain Eukaryota; kingdom Metazoa; phylum Chordata; class Lepidosauria; order Squamata; family Colubridae; genus Pantherophis; species Pantherophis vulpinus. The sequence continues at coordinate 106,369,371 of JAXLNS010000006.1, forward strand.
GGGAAGCCGTTGCTGGAGCTAAGCAGCCACCATGAGAAAAAGTTGGCAAAACAGCTCAGTTCCAATTGGATCTGACCGAGGAGGAGGCTCAGCAGAAGCACCTCACTGAGGACTAGGAGCATAGGCTTTCCAAGCAGAGGGAAGACCTGCGGGAGTGCAAGGCCAGGTACCGGCGCCAGGAGGCTCAGTGGGATGAGATGGTCAGCCAGTTCCAGGCCATGATGCAGTCCCACTGGAACGAGGCCCTCCGGCTCTTTGCCACCAGCGGCTCTTCCCTCCAGCCTTCGCCCAGAACCCCCCACCAGGAGGCCGAAGCAGACCCCAAGTCGGAATTTCTGCCCCCCTCCGACCCACAGAAAAAGAACCGCAAAGGGGGAAACTCTCTGCAACAATACAAACCTTCATTGCACGTATCCATCCCAGGGGCCGTAGAGTTTGAGGACCCCTGATTTAGTGCAATAGAAAAAAATGCAAATAATTTTCCTGCGGACCACCAAAAGTTTCTCGCGGACACACCGGTGGTCCACGGACCACCAGTTGGTGACCACTGTTCTAGTGGCTTGCCCTGTCAGTGCTGCTGGAAGTGGAGGTTCTTTGGTTGAGCTGTTGGCATTAGATCACGCTGCTTGCACTCGGGGCGTGCGAGGGTGCACCCTGCGTAGGAAATTGACTCACAAAGTCACCAGCCCTCAAAACAATCCTCCGAAGCCGCAGGAAGGAAGCAGGAAGAGAACGGCGGCGCAGCCCAACCAAGCAAAAAAAAAAATAAATAAATTAAAAAAAAATGCCATTCAGACCCAGAAAAAAACCCCGACAGAAACGGTCAGTCAAACCCGAACATTTATTACAGAGTTAAGAACAACAGCCAACGAGAAGTGGGTCCCTAACGAACGGGCGCTGTGCCAGGGCAAACGAGCGGCTGCCGCCCAGATGTTGCTCGGCATCCACCGGAGGAGTGGGAGCGGGGAGAAATGGCCAGGCGCCCGCCCCAAAATCCTGCAATCTGGGGCCCGGGGGATGACCGCGCACCCACCTCGGCTCGGTCAGTGCCCGATGGGGCTTCCCTCGTTCAGCCGCGGGGCAGAATTTGGGCTAATTCTCGACAACGTGGGGTGTGTATCAGACGCGCGAGAAGAGAGGGAGCCTCTCGGGGGGGGGGGGAGAAAAATGGCGGGTGCGACGACCAGCCGCCCGCAGAGATCGGTGGCTTTATTTCGCGACGGGACAGGACACGAAACGTTACTGAAATCGGGTGTGGCTGCCCCACGGAACTTTGCAAATAGTTTGGAGCAGGAGGGGTGGAGGGGAGATGGACCGAGAGCCAGCGGGCTCCGTTGGGGGGAAAAACGGGACCGACGTGTCCGTTTGCGGCTTTTTAGTGCAACGGATGTGCCACCCCAAAGGACCGACAACACAACAATCAGGAAACTCTCAGCCGAGTTGGGACAGAAGAATTCACCGCTCACCCCCGCCCCCTGGTGCACCTGCAGCTCTGACCCCCTTGCGGGACGTTGCAAAAGGAACCGAAAAAAGGCAGCTTTCACTTGGGGTGGGGGAGGTGGCACACAGACAGGAAGAGCGGGGAGCGTGTAACCCAGGTGTGAGTCTCTTGGGGAAACCCCGAAGCAAACTTTCACTTCGCATCGCCTCTCCGTGTTCTCTCTTGAGGACTAGAAACCTGGGGAGGCTGCGAGACGACGCATTCTCTCTCTCTTGCCCCTAGGCGTGGGGAGCAGCAAATTTTTGCAGCTTCTTCCTCCCCCACCCCACACCCCGTTTCGCCCACTTTAAGGGCCTCTGCTCCCTGCAGGCCAAGGACCCCGGCCGACGGGAGAAGCGGAGATGGCGATGTTAAGGATGAGAAGCCGGGTGAGAAAAGAGAGGTTCCCATCCTCGCCGTCTCCAAATTTGATGCTTTCGGCTACCGGCAAAAATAAAACGTTTGGTTTTAAAAGAAGAATCACCGTTTCCCTCCGTAGGGGTGAGAAATAACCGGGGGAAAGGAGAGGAGGAAATAATAATAATAAGGAAAATGCTACGGCATGTCCCAGCTCCCGGACGTTGGGGGAAAGACGACGTTTCCGACGGTGCGACCATCTCAGCTCTTGAATTTGGGGAGCCAGGCAGAAGTTCTCAGGGTCTCCCCCAGTGGCTCGTGGCTTCCGTAAGCCCCCCCCCCTTGCGCCGCCATCTCCCGGGGTGGACTCAGTCCTCCTCATCCTCGCTGATGTCGTAGCTGGCCGTCGACTTGTTCCGGGGGAGGCCGGCGGGAGAGAGTGGAGGCGTCCTGGCGGTGAACGGCCAGCGGAAGGAGGGCGAGGGCGAGCGGTCGTGCGTGGGGCTGCTGCTGGGGCTCTGCTTGGGGCTGATGGCCTGCAGCATCCGGCCCTTCCCTTCTTTCAGCATGTGCTTCTGGAAAGTGGGGACGGGGGGAAAGAGAGGAAGAACACAATTTTTTTTAAAAAAAAGTCAATTTCCAAACGGATACCGTAGTCCTCGAGTTACGACCGTTGTGTTAAATTTCAATTTACCGACAAAGAAATAAAGGGAGACTAGTAGAGACTGAGTCCCTTTTGGGAGAAGGGCGGTATACAAATTAAATTAAAATAAATAAATAAATAAGTATCAATCTATTTCAAGTTATTTAGCTCTTGTCAGCTAGCCGTATCCTTTCTGGGATTCGAACCTCGGGCTACTGGCATATTATATTCGCTTGTATTAACCTCTAAGCCACGGGCTCTCCTCGCTTTGTCAGCTATACCAGGGGAAAGATTACCGTATTTTTCAGACTATAAGACACACCTTTTTGTCTCCCAAAGGGGGGTGAAAATGTCTGTGCGTCTTATAGACCGAATATTGCTGAAGCCCCGCCCACCCGCCAGCTGTTTTTTTGGCCTCCGCACGCCCCGTTTTCGGGCCTTTTTCGGCCTATTTCAGGCCTTTTTTCAGCTCATTTTCGAGGCTTTTTTCGGCCTGTTTTTGAGGCTTTTTTCAGCTCGTTTTTGGGGCTTTTTTTGGCCTGGTTTTTTTTTTTTTTGGCCTGTTTTTTCCAAAAAACTGGGCCAAAAAAAAGCCTTGAAAATGGCTGGAAAAGGCCTGAGAAAAGGCCCGAAAAAAGGCAGGCCAAAAACCTTTTTTTTGTTGTTTTCCTCTTCTAAATTTAGGTGCGTCTTATAGTTAGAAAAATATGGTAAGTGTTTTTTGCCATGGCAACCTGGTCTCCCCCATTATGGGATGGAGTACATATGCTCCATCCCATAATTGGGGAGACCAGGTTGCCATGACAAAAAAACACTTACGATTATGGTTTAGCGACCGTTCAAAGTTCTGACGACACCAAAAAAAAAAAAAAAAAAACCAACAGTGACTTGTGACCGTTTTTCACCCTTAAATCAAGATTTCCTCAACCTGATTTCCTCTCCATAAATTGCTTTCCGATTCTGGTAATTCCCAGAATCCTCCGTGGATATTTCCCACAATCCTCTTGGACAAAGGGTACGGAGTTGCTTTCCTCAAACCTAGATCTGGTGTGTGTGTGGGGGGGAACGACGCAAGGTCGCGTGAACACAATTCAGGCGCTTGGCAACTCACATTTATGACGGTGGCAGTGTCCCAGAGTCACGTAATCCCATTTTGCGACCTTTTGACCAGCAAAGTCATTAAGAAAGCCAGGTTTGCTTAATGATGGTGTTACCGACTTTTAAGAACCGCTGTGATTGTCCCAAAGGTGCTTTTTCCAAAAAGCAGCTGGACTTTCTTGGGGGTGGGGTGGGGTTTCCCCCCTTTGAAAACGTTTCGCTTCTGCTCTGAGAAGCTTCCTCGGTTCTGACTGAATGGTGGGGGAAGAGAAAATTTATTTATTTATTTATTTATTTATTTATTTATTTATTTATTTTATTTATTTGTCACATTTCTATGCCGCCCAACTCCCTAGGGACTCTTTATATTCTTTTATGTCATTTGTATTTATAGTAGTGGCCACAACTGTGGAAATCTTTTGGGGAAAAGTGTCTTTTTGAGGTTTTATGGTTAATAACACCACTTTTTCTTTTGGAGTTTCAAGATAATCCTATTCCACTGCTGGAATGGCCTGGGAATAGCCCAGACCTCCACCCAATTGAAAATCTATGGAGCCGACTAAAGAAACTGGTTAGTCAGAAGCGACCCAGCAATAAAACCCAGTTAATAGAAGCCATCATTCAATCTTGGTTTCACATGATAACAGCTGCAGAACTAAAAGGCTTGGTTCACTCCATGGGAAGACGTTGTAAGGCCGTCATTCATGCTAAAGGTTACCCAATTATTAACTGACATGGGGATCATTTTTGTGTATCTCGTTTTTTCTACGTGTTTCACTTTTCTTCTTTATCCTGTAACTGCTCTTCTAATAGCAAATCCTTCCTAAAAGTTATTGCATTACATTCTTGATTAAATTATCTTTCCATGGATATATCATTTTATGGTACTACTACTGCTCCCCCCCAAAAAAGTGGTTTTATTAGCTAGTTTTAGAAATAAAGGTTTTCACCATTTTGGCCACTACTATATGGTAGAGATTGAGCTTGATCAAAAGCGTCCACAAAAAGGCCTAAAATCAAGATGGACGGATGGGCATCAGCACGTATGGTGGGTCCGACTGGCGAAAGTGAGCTCAGGACCGCGTGGGTTGGGAACCTGCGTAAGAGGCCTTCGTCCTGCAGCGGAGAGACCGTAGCTAGAATGATGATGATTTATGACGACGATGAGAGATGTATATTCCCAGGGGTGAAATGCTCCCGGTTCGGACTGGCTCGGGCGAGTAGGTAGCGATGGTGGCGGGTAGCAAAAATCCTTCCCCCCCCTGCCCCCCCCAGCCTCCAGCTTGCTTACCTTCGCTCTTCTGACCGAATCCTGAGCTGCTAGTTGCAACGCCTGCCTTGCTTCGCTTGCTGTAATCCCCGCAATCCATTGCATCAGCAAGCAACTGAATCTCCCTGCCTGCAATCAAGCTCATCGGTGAGCAGCTCTATCTGCCTGCCTGCCTGCCATATCCCTTGGATTGGGTAAGTTTTTTTTCCCCTTTGGGAGCTTTAAAAAAAATAGTTAATTGGGGTTTTTTTAGTTGTTCTTTTTTTAGACCTAGCCATTTAAAGTTTAGGAAGTTTTAAATTTAGCTGCTTTTATATAAAAATAAAAATAAAATAATATTTGTGCAGCTTTCTGAGATTTTGTGTGTTTCTGTAGTGTTTCATTCTAACTACACAAACATACAAAATCTCACAAAGCTGTATGTGGAATTTTGTGTGTGTAAAGCGTGAAAGTTGGTTTTTTGGGCTTTTTGTGGCTGTGTGAGGTTCCAGCTTGTTGCAGGGGCCATTTTGGGTCTAGCACAGCTGCTTTTACGTTGTGGGTGAGCCAGTTGTGTTGTGTTGTGTTTTGTAGATTAAAAAAGGGCAAAGAAGTGATGGCGACTTGGCCACGCCCAGCTGACCAACAAGCCACGCCCACCCAGTCACCTGCCCACCAAGCCCTGCCCACTAATTAAGCCACACCCACCGAACCGGTAGCGAAAATTTTTAGATTTCACCCCTGTATATTCCCCATCCTCCAGTCAGAACTGAAGAAGCTTCTTGGATGAGAAGCGAAATGTCTTCGAAGAAAAACCAGAGAGCCCAGCTGCCTCTTGAAGAAAAAAAAAACAACAACAACCACCTTTGATCTGGATGATGGAGAAGCTCCATAGACATTAAGTCTATTTTTTTCCCCAGGAAGGAGCAAAATGGACAAAATGGTCGTAAGTGTGAAGAACAGGGATAAGTTCCCCCCTTTTTTTTCTGTGCCGCTGTAACTTCGGACGGTCACTAAACGAACGGTTCTAAGTCGAGGACTACCTAATAGAGCTAATTCAGACAGGTCAACGTCACGAAGTCACAAAACCCCGAGACTATAGAGGAATGGTAACCGGGATTTGTACGCACGCACGCACACACACACACACAACTTACCAAGGCGCCTTCGGGGCCGAACATCTCCAAGAAGTTGCCGATGAATTCCCGCGATTTCTCCTCCCACTTCTGAATGAGGTCGATGCTTTTCTCTTCCACTTTCTGGACAAACTCCTTCGATTTCTCCTCCACGTCCTTCACTCTCTTCTTCACCTTGTCCACCCTCTCTTGCAAGTGGTACTTCTTCTCCTGCCACAGTCGGGGGGGGGTCAAAAAGATTACCAAGGGAGGGTGGCGGGGGGAAAGGGAGCATCAGGTGAGCTACCCCTTCTTTTGGGGCGGGGGGGGGGAAAAGGAGTCCGCTGCAAGAAGGGGCCGCTTTCCTTTCCTTCCTTCCTCCCTCCCTTCCTTCTCCTTCTTTCTTTCCTCCCTCCCTCCCTCTCCCCTTCCTTCCTTCTCCTTCCTCCCTCCCTTCTTTTTCCTTCCTCTCTCCCTCACTCCCTCTCTCCTTCCTTCTTTCTCCTTCCTCTCTCCTTCCATTCTTCTTCTTCCCATCTCCTTCCTTCCTCCCTCCCTTCCTTTTTTCCTTCTTTCCTCCCTCCCTCCTTTCTTCCTTCCTCCTTCCTTTCCTTTTTTCCTTCTCCTCTCCTTCCTTCTTTCATCCCTCTTCTTTTTCCTTCTTTCCTCCCTCCTTTCCTTTTTTCCTTCCTCCCTCCCTTCCCTTCTTCTCTCCTTCCTTCCTTCCTTCCTTCTCCTTCCATTCTTCCTTCCCAGAGGCCGCTTTCTCATTGGGGAGGACTTTCCTTCCTCCCTCCCTTCCTTCCTCCCTTCCTCCCTCCCTCCCTTTTTCCTTTCTCCCCCTCCCTCCCTCCTTTTTTTCCTCCCTCCCCTCCTCCCTTCTTCCCTCCCTCCCCTTCCTTTTTTCTTTCCTTCCTTCCTTCCTTTCTCCCTCCTTTTTCCTTCCTTCCTTCTTCCCTCCCTCCCTTTTCTCCCTCCCTCCCTCCCTTTTCTCCCTTTTTTCCTTCCTCCCTCCCTCTCCCCCTTCCTTCTTCTCTCCCTCCCCCCCTTGTAGAATCTGTTCTGTTCTGTTCTGTTCTGTTCTGTTCTATTCTACTTCTATCCTATCCTATCCTATCCTATCCTATCCTATCCTATCCTATCCTATCCTATCCTATCCTATCCTATCCTATCCTATCCTATCCTATCCTATCCCATTTCACTCCACTCCTCTCCTATCCTATCCCTGAGGGTTTGCATGGGCATTAGGTAGAGCTGGTTTTGCCATTCAATGGTGCCGAAACAATGTATACTCAATCAAAGTTTTGCCCCGAGACCCTGGGAGGTTCTTGGAGGGCGCGTGTGCTTCGGTTGGGGATCGCCGAGACTCACGTTGATGAAGCTGACGTTGAGCTCCTTGGCCGTGTAGCCCCTCTGCAGATTCCGCCGGGCGTAGACGTCGTAGTCCCGGACGATGCGGGTGATGATATCCGAGGTGGAAATGCCTTCGGTCCTCTGCGTGGGGGCGAACATTCCTACAGCAGCCAAAGGCGGGAAAGAAAGGGTGGGTGGGTGGGTGTCAGACTCACGCAAGACCCCAGCAAGACCCACGACAGATGCAACATGGGAAGAAGGCAATGCTTCCCTTCCTAAAGATTTGCGGTGAACGTCACAGGGGAGACTTCAAAGAGAAGATCCCCAGTGTTGTGGCTCCATTACCTGAGCCTGTGTCATCGGCAGGAGAGGACTCTGAGAGCGAAGGAGAGGAGTTGGCAAGGCCTCCCTCTCCAGGACCCTCCTCTCTGGCAATGCCTTCGGTGTCCGCCGAAGGGCAAGAGATCGGGCCGGGGCCAAGCACGTCCACGCAGCCACAGGTGGACAGTAATGAGGGAGATGAGTCTTGGCTGGATCCACGCCAGCGTCGCAGAGATAAGCGCGCACAACAGAAGAAAAGGCGTGCCCGAGATTAGGCTGAGTCACTGGACCACACCCCACAGGATATAAAAGGGAGCGTGGTGGCCATTCAGACTCTGTGACGGACAAAACTAACTACTATCGAGTCACATTGCATCTTTGGAAACAACATTATCGGCCTTGGATTTATTTTACGAACTGGACAATTCTTGACTGTGGGTATTTTGTTTATTGAGTAAAAGTTCTTGGCAAGCAGCTACTGGGTTGCTGCCAAGCGTCTTATCGGAAGAATTGGTTGTCTGCCAGTTTATTTAATCCCCGGCTGTCTGTTTGTGTGCGTGTGTGAGACGGGGACAGAACACCCACCAACACTGATGTATGTAAACAGAGGACAAACGCCACCTCCTCCTAACATTGATGTTGCCACCTAGCTGGGTCATGAAACGTCTACAAGGAAACTAACAAGCTCACTGAGCATCAACGATCCCCGGTCCTCCTCTTCCTCTCTCAAAACCCCACTCCCTAGTAGCCCTACTATTAGGTCATGAAAGGTCTCCAAAGAAAAGAACTCAGCTCAGAGAGCACCAAAGATCCTACGGTCCTTTTCCTCCCCCTCCTATCTCACTTGCTTGTACGACGGATGACGTCCCCTAGTTGGGTCATGAAAGGTTTGCAAGAAAACCACCCAGCTCAGAGAGCGCTAAAGACTCCCCCCAGGACAGAGCCGCTGAATAACGGACAAGAGGAGGCCGAGTTTGGAGGAGTTTCCACGGGCAGCAAATTCACCTGCTTCTTTTATGTGTCTGTAGACGTCATCGCTGCCGGCGGAGGAATAGGGGATGTCATCGTGGGCGACAAAATCGATCTGGAGAAAGGAAAGTATTAGTGCGAGAGAAGGTGGGAGTTTGGGGCAGGGGGCTTAGGCTGAAAGGTTACCTGCATTAGGGACCTTGCTATTGTGGAAGGAAGGATGGAAGGAAGGAAGGAAGGAAAGAAAGGGGGAGGAGGGAAGGAAGGAGGGAAAAGAAATTGGGAAGGAAAGAAGGGGGGAGGAGGGGAGGGAGGGAGGAGGGAAGGAAGGAAGGAAAAGAAATTGGGAAGGACAGAAGGGGGAGGAGGGGAGGGAGGAAGGAAGGAAGGAGATGATGGAAAAAAAGGAAGAAAGGAAGGAAAAATATTGGGAAGGAAAGAAGGGAGGGAGGGGAGAGGGAGGGAAGAAGGATGGAAAGAAGGAAGGAAGGAAGGAAGAGAAATTGACAAAGAAATAGAATAGAATAGAATAGAATAGAATGGAATGGAATGGAATGGAATGGAATGGAATGGAACGGAACGGAACAGAATAGAATAGAATTTTTTATTGGCCAAGTGTGATTGGACACACAAGGAATTTGTCTTGGTGCATACGCTCTCGGTGTACATAACAGAAAAGAAGGAAGGAAGGAAAAGAAATTGAGAAGAAGGGGGAGGGGGGAGGAAGGAAGGAGATGAGGAAAAGAAGGAGGAAAAGAAGGGACAAAATTGGGAAGGAAAAAAGGAAGGGGAGAGGAAGGGAGGAAGGAAGGAAAAGAAATTGAAAAGGAAGAAAGGAAGGGAAAGAAAAGAAGGAAAAGAAATTGAGAAGGAAAGAAGGAAAAAGGAAGGGGAGAGGAAGGGAAAATAAATTGAAAAGGAAGAAAGGAAGGAAAAGGAAAGAAGGAAAAGAAATTGAGAAGGAAAGAAGGAAGGAAGGGGAGAGGGAGGGAGGAAAGATGAAAAAAAAGGAAGGAAAACAAATTGAGAAGGAAAGAAGGAGAGGAGGGAGGAAGGAAGAAGGGAGAGGGAGGGAAGAAAAAAACTACTAAAGTTCTTAACTTCTGATCATTGCCTGGACCTCTTTGGTAAACCCCCCACCCCCCACCCCAATCTGGGGCAGGTGGGAAAGGCTCCCAGTTCGATTCCCGCCAAGGCCTCGACAGATCCCTCTAGCGCAGTGTTTCTCAACCTTGGAAGCTTGAAGATGGGTGGACTTCAACTCCCAGAATCCCCCAGCCAGCAGCGTTGGCTGGGGGATTCTGGGAGTTGAAGTCCACCCATCTTCAAGCTACCAAGGTTGAGAAACACTGCTCTAGGCCGAGGCGCTCTGTCCCGGAGGGGGGGGGGGGCTCCCCATCTCCCCTTACCCTGTGCTCCGCCAAGAACTCCGGGCTGAGCGTCCAGGGGGCGTTCCTCACCACCTCGTCCACGTAACGGCAGTGCTGCACGGCGTCGTAGCGCTCGGCTTCGTTCATGACCGTGAATCCTTTGAAGTTGTGGGTCAGCTCGTCGCTGCAGACTGCAAGAGACGGACCTTCTCGTTGAAACCTTCGTTCCTTCTCCCTCCAATCCTTCCAAGGTCCTCCCCTCCCCACCCCACTTTTCCCCGCCTTCAGCCTTCCCACCCGGGGGGGGGTCTCCTTCCGAAGGGCTCTTCTGACCCAGGCTTCGCCAGCAGCACGAAGCCGAGTCTTCGTCCCGATAAACCTCTTTTTTTTATTTAATTTGCAGCCACTTCCTCTCCAGCAAGAAAAAAAAAACAGCTCCTTTCAGCTTCAGCACAGCCTGATTAGCACAAGTTGATTGGATCGGCCTCCGGACTCTCAGCTGTTTTGCTCTCAGCTGTTTTGCGGGGGCCTCTGCTGCTTGCTGCGAGGAGGTAAATGGCTGGGAGCAGATTTTCTTTTTTTCCCCCTTGTGCTAATCAAGCTATGCTGAAAACGAAAATGAAAGTAAAGCTGTTTGCTGCAAAATTGCTGGGAGGCAGAGGCAGATTTCTTTTTCTTGTTTTCCTCACCAAAAAAGCTAGGTGCGTTTTATACTCTGAAAAATACGGTAATTGTCTCCTGCAAACTCCACTCCCCTTTCGCTCCTCTTTTCTTCCCTCTGGGAGGGGCCCTTCATCGTCCACCTGTGGCTTTACTCCTGAGTCGCCCCTTGTTCTTTAGCTGTTCCCTTCGTCTGGCAACTCTGTGCGTGCGCACACTGGGAACAGGCTCCAGCTGTTCTCCTGCCCCACTGATGTCCGATTCCGAAGGCAGCTGACAACTGTCAGACGGCCCTGACCCCGTCTCTGCCTCCGACGCAGAGCCTTCCCCAGACTCCAGGACTGGCCCGTGTTCCTCCCCAACCTCCTCACTGTCCGAATCTGCTGGCCGCTGGTGGGCCACAACAAGGGCCACCAGGAAACCTTGTTAAGTGAGAGACCAGATGTTCCTCATCTGGGCTCTTTCCCAGGTGCCCAAATTCAAGGTTTCCTCTCTTACCTCCGACAATGAGGTAGGTGTTGGGAAAGAGGTTCTTGGCCTGCATGAGAGCTCGTGCGTGTCCGGAGTGGAAGAGGTCAAAAATCCCATCGGCGTAAACCCGGACGGGCCGGTCCACTGCAAACAGAGAGAGAGAGAGAAAAAAGGAAAGGTAGACACGAGAGCAGCGTTCCAATATTGGAGGGGCTGCCACAAATAATAATAATAATAATAATAATAATAATAATAATAATAATAATAATAATAATAATAATAATAATAATAATAATAATAATAATAATAATGTACCGGGATTTGCAAATTGAAGTTGAGCGACTGTAGAAAAAGAAATTGTGTGTTGTCCCGATTGTAATTGGAGCCCTCGGAGCAATACCCAAAGGGCTACCCCGCTATTTAGAAATTCTAAATTTGCCGGACTTGAACATTTTGACTCTACAAAAAACCACCTTACTCAGAACAGCTTACATCCTCCGACGATACCTTAACAGTTCCTAGGTCCTTGGTTAGGACTCGAGCTGCTGAGCTATGAACCAGCCTCAAAGGCTGTGAATCTCACTAAAGATTAACCAATAAATAATAATAATAATAATAATAATAATAATAATAATAATAATAATAATAATAATATTTTATTTCTATACCGCCCTTCTCCCGAAGGACTCAGGGCGGTGTACAGCCTATTAAAAACACAAAACAAGTCCAGGATGGATGGAAACTGATCAAGGAGAGAAGCCAGCTAGGACGAAGGAGGAATTTCCCGAGAGTGAGGACAATTAACCAGTGGAACTGCTTGCCACCAGAAATCGTGGGTGCTCCATCACTGGAGGTTTTTAAGAAGAGACTGGACAGTTAGTTGTCTGAAATGGTAGAGGGTCTTCTGCTGGAGCAGGGGGTACATCTCCTCCAGATTGTATATTAGTAAATAATTCTTTAAGTGGTCCCACCATTTCTAACTGCAAATGTTTATAATAAGCAGCTGTCAAGCCATCCGTCCCAGGAGCTTTACCCACTTTCAACTGCTTAATTGCAAACATAATCTCCTCAGTGGTTATTGGTTGATTTAAACCCTCCCTGTGCTCTTTCGTAATTGTAGGGATATTCTCTTTCTGTAGATATCTATTTATATCTGTACCTTGAATTTTATCGCCAGCATACAACCTCGTATAAAATTCTAAAAATGCTTTTTTAATCATATTTTGCTGATAAACCTCTTTACCTTTATATTCTATTTTCTCTATGGTCCGTGACTTTTGTTTTTTCCTTAACAAATATGCTATCCACCTCCCTGGTTTATTAGCACTACAAAAAATATTATGTTTAGCATATTGCAAATTAGTTGCAACCTGATCTGCCATCAACATATTAAATTGCCCTCGCAATAAATTAATTGCCTCTTTTATTTTCTTATCTGCCGGACTCAATATCAAAGCTGGCTGGGGAATTCTGGGAGTTGAAGTCCTCCAGGCTTAAAGTTGCCAAGGTTGGAGACCCCTGGATTAGATATTTGAGCGGCTGCCCCAAAGAAGAGGGAGTCAACTTATTTTCCAAAGCACAAGAAGGCAGGACAAGAAGCAACGGGTGGAAACTAATCAAGGAGAGAAGCAACTTAGAACTAAGGAGAAGCTTCCTAACAGTGAGGAGATATTAACCAGTGGAACAGCCTGCCACCAGAAATTGCGGGTGCTCCAAAACTGGAGGTTTTTTAAAGAAGAGACTGGATAGTCATTTGTCTATCCAAAGTGTCCAATTTGAGGTTGCAGCCATCATCTAATCTTAGGAGAGAAGCAACCTAGAAATAAAAAGAAATTTCCTAACGGCTAGAAAAATTAATCTGGGGAACAACCTGCCTCCAGAAGTTGTGAATGCTCCAACACTGGAGGTTATAAGAAGAGATTGGATGGTCATCTGTCTGAAATGGCATAGGCGAACCTATGGCACGCGTGCCACTTCATAGCCATATCAGTCGGCACGCGAGCTCAGCTTCGGTCCCACCGGAAGTTGGCAAATGGGCCGTTTTCGGCCTCCGGAGGGCCTCTGTGTGGGGTGTGGAAGGCCGTTTTCGCCCTCCCCAGACTCCTAGAAAGGCTCTGGAGCCTAGGGAGAGCAAAAAAAGGGCATTCCAGTCCCACCGGAAGTTGGCAAACGGGCCGTTTCCGGCCTCTGGAGGGCCTCTGTGGGGGTGTGGAAGGCTGTTTTCGCCCTCCCCAGACTCCTAGAAAGGCTCTGGAGCCTAGGGAGAGAGAAAAACAGGCCCACCAGACCATCGCGTGCCAGGAGCGGGGGGTTCGCGCACACATGTGCAGGGGTGGGGCGCACAGAATTATGGGTGTGGGCATGCACATCCGCGACACACACCCCCGTGCCACCCTGCTCCTGGCACACGATGGCAAAAAGGTTAGCCATCACTGGTATAGGGTCCCCTGTTGAGCAGGAGGATGGACTAGAAGACCTCCAAGGTCCCTTCCAACTTTGTTATCCTCTTGAATTGAAAGGGCCAAAGGATTGGGGATGTGTGTGACTTGATACCAGACTTTCAATATTTGGGGGGCTGCCCCAAAGAAGAGAAGGGGGGTTCAACCTATTCTCCAAAGCCCCTGAAGGCAGGACAAGAAGCAACGGATGGGAACTCATCCAGGAGAGAAGCAACTTAGCACTAAGGAGGGATTTCCAGACAGTGAGGACAATTACAGGTAGGTCCTCGACTTAACGACAGTTCATTTAGAGACTGTTCAAAGTGATGGCATTGAAAAAAAAAGGGACTTACGACAGTTTTTCGCACTTACGACCGCTGCAGCATCCCCACGTTCACATCATCGGAATTCAGACGCTTGGCCGCTGGTTCCTACTTACGACCGTTGCTGTGTCCTTGATCCCGTTTTGCGACCTTCTGGCGAACAAAGCCAGTGGGGGGAGCCAGCTTCACAATACATGCCTGAATTTTGGTCACACGTGATCATGGGGAGGCTGCAACGGTCGTAAAGCGTGAACAACGGTCCCAAGTCACCTGTTTTCAGTGCCGTTGTAACTCCGGTCACTAAACGAACCGTCGTAAGAGGAGGGTGCCTTCAGCCCTTCTGTCCTATGACTTCCTAAGCGGAGGAGAGAGATCTGCCCGGAAGGAGCGTGCACAGATTGCAACAGAGCCTCGGTGGTGCAGCGGACTAAAGTGCTGCTAAGTGCTAGCACTTAGCTGCCAGCTGCCTGCAATTAGTGCGAGTTCGAATCTCACCAGGCTCAAGGTTGACTCAGCCTTCCATCCTTTCAAGGTATGTATGTATGTATGTATGTATGTATGTATGTATGTATGTATGTATGTATGTATGTATTTATTTATTTATTTATTTATTTATTTATTTATTTATTTATTTATATGCCGCCCTTCTCCCGTAGGACTCGGGGCGGCTCACATGATAAAACAACACGACAATAAAATGATATTAAAATAATCCAATTTAAAATCCCCAAGCAATTAAAACTCCCGGCAGATCAGGGAATTTGCTGAAAAAGCCATGTCTTCAAGTAGCCGCGGAAAGTGCGGAGGTCGGGGGCCGTCGGGGGCGGAACTAAATTGAGGACCCGGATTGTGGGGGCAATAAGCCAACTTTGTATAGATCAACACCTTGGTAGTACAGGAGTTTAAGGCACCCTGTTATTAAGCTGGTTATTAAGACCAGCTGCCTGCAATTACTGCAGGGTTCAAATCTCGCCAAGGCTCAAGGTTGACTCAGCCTTCCATCCTTTCTAAGGTAGGTGAAATGAGGACCCAGATTGTGGGGGCAATAAGCTGACTTTGTATAAATATACAAAAGGATGAAGGCTATTGCTGAGCACATTGTAAGCCGCCCTTCGGAGAAGGGCGGCATATAAATCAAATTAAAAAAAAAAAAAACATCGCTTGGGGGGGCCGAAAGCCCTAATAAGCAGGTATATACAAAAAAAGTATGCAGGCTATTGCTATAATGCATTGTAAGCCGCCCTGCGTTTAGGGAGAAGGGCGGCATATAAATTGGACTAATAAATAATAATAAACAAACAGCAGCATCACGCACAGCCGAAGGGCCCCTCTGAATTTACGCACGTTGTGTGTGCAATTGTGTAAAAGCTCAGCCAGAAATATTTGTGTCAGGAGTGGAACCGATAGCTCGTCTGGAGGTGTGAGGTGAAAGATACCAGCCCAGGATGCCACTTGGATGCAGTCACGGCCAGCTTTGGGCCCATGAAAAAAAAAAAAAACCCGAGCATAATCTAAATAACAACGGACGCATAGAGCACACGAGGTATGAACAGGCACACAGAAGGAGACGAGGATATTTGAAGCTCGGGGTTGAGCTGTGGGCTCTGAGCTGGGGGGGTTTCCTTGCAGACGTTTCAGGATCCAACTGGGTAACATCATCAGTGCTAGAAGGGAGAAGGGTTTGCAGAGAAGAGGAGGAGGAAGAGGAGGAGAAGGACTGTGGAGTTTTTGAGCTTGGTGGGTTTTTGGGAGACATTTCATGACCCAACTAGGTAGCAATATCAATGCTGGAAGAGAGTGGGGTTTACAAAGAGGAGGAGGCGGAGGAAGATGAGGAGGAGGAGGAGGAGGAAGAGGAGGAGGAGGAAGAGGAGGAGGAGGAGGAGGAGGAGGAGGAGACATTTCATGACCCAACTAGATAGCAACATCAATGCTGGAAGAGAGTGGGGTTTACAAGGAGGAGGAGGAGGAGGAGGAGGAGGAGGAGACATTTCATGACCCAACTAGATAGCAACATCAATGCTGGAAGAGAGTGGGGTTTACAAAGAGGAGGAGGAGGAGGAGGAGGAGGAGGAGGAGGAGGAGGAGGCGGAGGAGGAGGAGACATTTCATGACCCAACTAGATAGCAACATCAATGCTGGAAGAGAGTGGGGTTTACAAAGAGGAGGAGGAGGAGGAGGAGGAGGAGGAGGAGGAGGAGGCGGAGGAGGAGGAGACATTTCATGACCCAACTAGATAGCAACATCAATGCTGGAAGAGAGTGGGGTTTACAAAGAGGAGGAGGCGGAGGAGGCGGAGGAGGAGGAGGAGGAGGAGGAGGAAGAGGAGGAGGAGGAGGAGACATTTCATGACCCAACTAGGTAGCAACATCAATGCTGGAAGAGAGTGGGGTTTACAAAGAGGAGGAGGCAGAGGAGGAGGAGGAGGAGGAGAAGAGGAGGAGGAGGAGGAGGAGGAGGAGACATTTCATGACCCAACTAGATAGCAACATCAATGCTGGAAGAGAGTGGGGTTTACAGAGAGGAGGAGGAGGAGGAGGAGGAGGAGGAGGAGGAGGAGGAGGAGGAGGAGGAGGAGGAGGAGGAGACATTTCATGACCCAACTAGATAGCAATATCAATGCTGGAAGAGAGTGGGGTTTACAAAGAGGAGGAGGAGGAAGAGGAGGAGGAGAAGGAGGAGGAGGAGACATTTCATGACCCAACTAGATAGCAACATCAATGCTGGAAGAGAGTGGGGTTTACAAAGAGGAGGAGGAGGAGGAGGAAAAAGAGGAGGAGGAGGAGGAGGAGGAGGAGGAGGAGGAGACATTTCATGACCCAACTAGATAGCAACATCAATGCTGGAAGAGAGTGGGGTTTACAAAGAGGAGGAGGAGGAGGAGGAGGAGGAGGAGGAAGAGGAGGAGGAGGAGGAGGAGGAAGAAGAGGAGGAGGAGGAGGAGACATTTCATGACCCAACTAGATAGCAACATCAATGCTGGAAGAGAGTGGGGTTTACAAAGAGGAGGCGGAGGAGGAAGAGGAGGAGGAAGAGGAGGAGGAGGAGGAGGAAGAGGAGGAGGCGGAGGAGGAAGAAGAGGAGGAGGAGACATTTCATGACCCAACTAGATAGCAACATCAATGCTGGAAGAGAGTGGGGTTTACAAAGAGGAGGCGGAGGAGGAAGAGGAGGAGGAAGAGGAGGAGGAGGAGGAGGAAGAGGAGGAGGCGGAGGAGGAAGAAGAGGAGGAGGAGACATTTCATGACCCAACTAGATAGCAACATCAATGCTGGAAGAGAGTGGGGTTTACAAAGAGGAGGAGGCGGAGGAGGAGGAGGAGGAAGACGGTGGGGTCCTGGGTGCTCTCTGAGCTGGGTGATTTTCTTGCAGATCTTTTTAAACCTTGGGAGTTTGGGCTGCAAATGTCCTTTTATCCTGACATTTCCAGGCTGGGCTGGAGTTACTTTCCTCACCCCTTTAAATCTCAGCTGTCAGAAAGTTTCCTCCAACAGCTGCCAAAACCGAAAGGGTTGGATCTCTAAAACAACCTTCTCAGCTTGCAAAAGTTTATGTAGGTTAAGAACTTGAGATGGGACAGCCAGCCTGGAAAGAAAAAAAAAAAAAAACTGGAAAAATTGGGGGGAAAAAACAAGTTTTTTTTCCAAAGCCGTTTGGAAAAAAAAAAAAAAAAATGGGGGGAAAAAAACCCTGTTTATTTCCCAATTTTTCTGGGGTTTTATTTCCAGGCTGTCCCATCTCTAGATTAGAACATCAAAGATTCCTTCTGGGTATTCTGCTTGCACACCGGTGGACCTCGAGTTATGACCGTAATGGAGCCTGCCCTGGACTTATGACCGTAATGGAGCCTGCCCTGGACTTATGACCGTAATGGAGCCTGCCCTGGATTTATGACCGTAATGGAGCCTCCCTGGACTTATGACTGTAATGGAGCCTGCCCTGGACTTATGACCGTAATGGAGCCTCGCTGGACTTATGACCGTAATGGAGCCTGCCCTGGAGTTATGACCATAATGGAGCCTGCCCTGGATTTATGACCGTAATGGAGCCTCCCTGGACTTATGACCGTAATGGAGCCTGCCCTGGACTTATGACTCTAATGGAGCCTGCCCTGGACTTATGACCCTAATGGAGCCTGCCCTGGACTTATGACCGTAATGAAGCCTGCCCTGGACTTATGACCGTAATGGAGCCTGCCCTGGACTTATGACCGTAACAGAGCCTGCCCTGGACTTATGACCGCAATGGAGCCTGCCCTGGACTTATGACTGTAATGGAGCCTCCCTGGACTTATGACCATAACGGAGCCTGCCCTGGACTTATGACCATAATGGAGCCTCCCTGGACTTATGACCGTAACGGAGCCTGCCCTGGACTTATGACCGTAATGGAGCCTGCCCATTATGGTCATTAAGCCATGCAAGTGTTGATATAACCACCTTGATTATAGAACCTTTTTCATTAAGGTTGCTTAGCGACAGCTGTCGTCCTTAAGCAAATGCCACAGTCGTTAAGTGAACCAATATTTCCCTGTGGAGGTGGTTTCGCCGAAAACTGGAAGTAGAGATCGTCCTTGACTTACAATCTTTCGTTTAGTGACAACGGCACTGAAAAAAATATGTGCCTTATGATTGTTTTTCACACTTACGACGGTTGGGGCATCCACAGTGATCAAAATTCAGACGCTTGGCAACTGATTCATATTTATGACGGTCTCAGTGTCCCGGGGTCACGTGATCCCCTTTTGTGACCTTCCGACCAGCAGTCAAGGGGGAAAGTCAGATTCAGTTAACGACCGTGTGACTCACTGAACAACGGCAGCGCTTCGCTTAACAACGGCGGCAAGAACGGCCGTAAAATCGGGCCAACGGACACGCGACCGTCATAAATATGAATCGGTTGCCAAACGCCTGAACTTTGAAGACGTGACAATGGGGATGCTGCAACGGGCAGTGCGAGAAACGGTCGCAAGTCACGTCTTGTAACTTCGAATTATCACGTTGTAAGTCAAGGACTACCTGCATACCAAGAATTTGCTGGCTCTTGATTTTTATTTGATGGATAAAAACTTACAGGGGGTCCCTCTCGTTGCCTCCTCAAATGTGACTCGCGTGTAGGGCTTGCTGTAATCCACTTCCAGCTCATCGGAAAACGGCGCTGGCTCTCGCAGGCCCTGCGTTTAAAGAATAAAACCCAAGAAAAATCAGGGAAAAAAAAATGTCTTTATTCGACATTTATCAACGTTAGGGAAAGAGGATTCAGTGCAGGAATTATGGAAGGATTGGAGCATAGGTTGGTGGGAAGAACAGCCCTGGAGAAATTCCATCCTGTCGCTGACTTTTTCAAGCTTTGCAAGTTTAAGACGGGTGGACTTCAACTCCCAGAATTCCCCAGCCAGCCATGCCTGTTTCTTTTTCTCTTCTACCCTATAACTGTGATGGCAAACCTATGGCACGTGTGCCACAGGTGGCACATGGAACCATATCTGTGGGCACGGGAGCATTGCCCTAGCTCAGCTCCAGCGCACATCCGAGTGGCGGCCAGCTGATTTTCGGGCCTTCCAGGCCCGGGAAATGGGCCGTTTCCGGCCTCCGGGACAGGGGAGGCTGTTTTCGCCCTCCCCAGGCTCCAAGAAAGCCTCTGGCGCCTGGGGAGGGCAAAAAAAACGGGCCTACTGGCCCCCCCGGTAACCTTTTTGCCGTCGCGTGCCAAAAACAGGGGGAGCATAGGGGGGTTGTGCATGTGTGCGCGAGGGAGCGGGATGCAGGGGGGCATTGAATTATGGGTGTGGCCACACATATGCGCAACCCCCCCTGCGCTTCCCCTGCTTTTGGCACGCAACGGCAAAAAGGTTAGCCATCATTGCCCTATAAAGTGGAGAGATTGCAGAGGAAGGGATTACAAGAATATAGTAAACTATGCTGGCTGGGGAATTCTGGGAGTTGAAGTCCACACATCTTAAACTTGGCAAGCTTTAGAAACTTTGCAAGTATATCATCTCCACTTTAAAACAATTCTAAGTAGGTAGGAAGATTTTATTTTAATTTTTTGCTGAAGCTGAACTGGCAGTGATCTTCGCTGCGATGCTGAAATTCTCACGCAGGGCAGAAGATGTGACTGCGACCTTTTGTGACGAGTTCAAGATGTTAAAAATACTACTGACTGCAAGGTTTAAAAATTGTGGTCGCAGAGCGGAAGTTTCTCCCCTTATATTGAGTAAGGTGTTGGTAGGAGAAAGATGCAGCTGGCAGGAATATGTATTAATATGCAATTAAAGCCGGCCAGAGTCATTTTGAAAACGAGATGGGTGGGAAATATAAATAAAAATACAGGAAAAAAAATAAAAAAATATATAACAATCAAATGAAAATAAAAAGCACAATAAAACAAGAATTAAAAAAAAAAAGCACAGGGAAATCAAAATAAAAAATGAAGTGAAATGAAATGAAATAAAAAAATAATAAAGTGAAATCAAAATAAATAAAAGTCAATAAAAATAAAATTAAAAAATAAAATAAAAATGAATAAGTAAAATAAAAGTCAATAAAAATAAAAATTGAAATAAATAAAAATAAAACAAAATAAGTAAAATAAAAATAATAAAGAAAATTAAATTAAAATTAAAATAAAACCAAAAATTAAGCAAAATAAAAAATAAGTAAAATAAAATAAAATAATAAATAAAATAAAATAAAATAATAAAAAATAATAAAAAATAAAATAAAATAAAATAAAATAAAATAAAATAAAATAAAATAAAATAAAATAATAAAATAAAATAAAATAAAATAAAATAAAATAAAATAAAATAAAATAAAATAAAATAAAATAAAATGGAAGAGGATGTTTGTGTCAACCAAAGAACAATTAACCCATGGAACTGCTTGCCACCAGAAGTTGTGGGAGCTTCACCACTGGAAGCTTTCAAGAAGAGACTGGACTGCGATCAGTCAGAAACGATGTAGGGTCCCCTGCTCGGGCAGGGGGTTGGACTAGATGACCTACAAGGTCCCTTCCAACTCTGTTAACCTGTAAATCTATAAAATCTGAATTTGAGGTAAGAACAGACAAGAACAACTGCAATTAACAAATGTGAGTCTTCCCAGCAGAGCAAGAGGGGACTGAGTCACCCTAGCTTCAAAGTGGATGGACTTCAACTCCCAGAATTCCCCAGCCAGCCCGGCCTAGAATTCTGGGATTTGAAACCCGCCCACTTTCTGGGCGTTCTGGGAGTTGAAGTCCACCCGCCGTCCCTTGCGTGCCGCCCTCTCTCCAGGCCTTTTCAACTTACGAAACAGTTGCGGGGCAGCTTTAAGGGGATGCCGTCCGACTCCGTGGCCCCGTTGGGACCTGCTCCTTCTTTCCTCCTCTTCCTGGAGTTCAATCTGGCCGAGATCTGGGGATCCATCCCGTAAATCGCCTCTGACAGCTCGGCTGGAAATGCCTGGAAGATCCAAGCAGGCGGTATTAAGGACCTCTCGAAGCTCCGAGAGAGGCGGGAGGGAAAAGGGGCAGCGCCCAGCTGTCCGACTCAACGCCAACGGAGCAGAAGCTGGCAACGGGCCTCCTGGCACGTCGGTCGGGAGACGTGGGACGAGGAGGGAGGGAATTTGTGCGGCTCTGTGACACACACACGTCGTCTGCGTCTGCTCGAGTGGCTGGGAAACCAGCTGTCTAGGCCAACCTTAAACACTCAAAAAGCCATTTGGATCCGTTTCCCGCAGAAAAGGAAACACCCGGGAGCCACAAAAACCCTTCCTGTGCCTGACTATTTCTTGAGTGGCCACAAAACTAGCATAGGTAGTTGAATTAAACGTTCTCTTTTCTTCTGAAACTTTTCTTTTCTTGGATTTATCTACTGGGGGTCGAAAAGCTCAATAAATCGCTTGCCGATTGAGTAACAGGGAGCCGCAGCAGGGGGGTGAAAGAGCCACATGCGGCTCCAGAGCTGCAGGTTGCTGACTATAAGTTATACTGGTCAGTAAATATTGAAGGTTTTCCCCCCCCTCCTAACCTAGCAATCATGCCGAAACTGCAGGCAGGACACCTCTTATTTTAGCACTGTAAAAGCCTGGGCAAAAGTTTACATAGGTAGTCCTCAAATTACAACCATTCGTTTAGTGACCGTCTGAAGATACGGCAGCAAAAAAAGCAACAGATGACCATTTACCCCCCCCCCCACAAATGACCGCTGCAACATCCATACAGTCACGTGATCCAAGCTTCGTCAGTTTGCTGAGCAACTGACTCGTATTTATGACGGTGGCAGCATCCCAGGATCCTCTTTTGCGACCACCTGTTAAGCAAGGTCCATGGGAAACATCCGATTCGCTTAAACAACTCTGTGATTCAAAAGCCTGAAAATCCATTTTAGACAGGTAGCCTTTGACTTACAACAGTTCATTTAGTGACCGTTTGAAGTTACAACGGCCCTGGGGGGGAAAAAAAAAAGTGACGTAGGATTGTTTTTCACACTTAACGACCGTTGTGCCGTTCCTCGGGGTCGCGTGATCAAAAATTGGGAGCTTGGCAACTGACTCCTATTTTTATCTCTCTATCTATCTATCATCTATCTATCTATCTATCTATCTATCTATCTATCTATCTATCTATCTATCTATCTATCTATCTATATCTATCAAATTTCTATACCGCCCTACTCCTGAAGGACTCAGGGCGGTGAACAGCCAAGATAAAATACAAATAATACAAATATTAAAAAATTTTTGACGGTCGCAGTGTCCCAGGGGTCATGTGATTCCCCTTTTGTGGCAAGCACAGCCAATGGGGAAGCCGGATTTGCTTAACGACCGTGTTGCTAGCTAAACAACGGCGGCAATTCGCTTAACAACCAGGGCAAGAAAGGTTCGTAAAACAGGACAAAACTCACTTCACAAATGTCTTGCCTAGCAAATGGAAATTCTGGCCTCAATTCTGGTCGTACGTTGAGGACTACTTATATAAACAGACAGCACTTGGTGGGAAACTTCTGAATTTGATTTGTCGGTTGGGAGGGAAGGAAATAGATGTTCTACATAACGCCTGTCAGGAAATCGTTCCCAGACCAGGACAGGCAGGTCCCAAAAAGAGCCTTGGTAGTACAGTGGTCTAAAGCACCCTGTTATTAAGACCAGCTGCCTGCAATTACTGCAGGTTCGAATCTCCCCAGGCTCAAGGTCGACTCAGCCTTCCATCCTTTCTAAGGTGGGTAAAATGAGGACCCAGTTTGTGGGGGCAATAAGCTGACTTTGTATAAATATACAAAAGGATGAAGGCTATTGCTTAACGCATTGTAAGCCTCCCTGAGTCTCCGGAGAAGGGCGGCATATAAATAAAAATTAAAAAAACAAAAACAAACTATGGATATCCTGTAGATAGGAGGGGAATGGGGCAGCTCACCACAGCCAACTCGCTACGGGACAATTTTAACAATTCCACGCCGTTATTTAAAACAAATAAAACTTATCCTAATTTTTGCCCTTCGCCATTTCGTTCTGTCCCTCCTTTTGCATACTTTCTGTAATGATCGTATCCCACCATTTCTTTGATGTTAGTGTAACTTTTGTGGTCCCAAAGGTGGTTTTTTTAAGGACTTTCTTATTTTTTTTCTTTGAAGACGTTTCGCTTCTCCTCCAAGGAGCTTCTTCAGCTCTGACTGGACGGTGGGGAAATGGAAGGATTTTTTATTCCTTGCAGACACAATTGGTCATTTGCATCCTTTTAGAGCAGTGTTTCTCAAGCTTGGAAGCTTGAAGATGGGTGGACTTCAACTCCCAGAATCCCCCAGCTATTGCTTAACGCATTGTAAGCCGCCCTGAGTCTCCGGAGAAGGGCGGCATATAAATCAAATAAATAAATAAATAAACTTCCAAGTGGCCTCAAGGACCCTCTAAAAAGGATGCAAATGACCAGCTGTCTGCAAGGAGTATCAATCCTTCCATTCCCCCGCCATCCAATCAGAGCTGAAGAAGCTTTTTGGATGAGAAGCGAAACGTCTTCAAAGGAAAAAAGCACCTTTGGAAGAAGAAGTAATAAAAAAAAAATTAGATTTGTGCAGAAATGAATAGATTAACCTTGATGATTAAGGATAAGGAAGAATCAGAATATTTTTAAGACATGGAATCATTTTTATAGTGGGTTGGAAAAGAGATATAAATGACCGATATTATAACACTGTATAAATGATGATTACAACATTGTTTTAGCAATGAAATGTTAGAATGGTTCGGAAGACGATGGAGATAGAAGAAATTTATGGAAGATGGAGAAGAAGCCCAGAAGATAACACCGAGATGTCACAGGGAAGGGAGGATTGATGTATTAAATGTTTGTTCGTTTCAAAAAAAAATTTAAAAATTCCATAGACATGTCACTCTTGTCCTGCAGCGGGATGGCCATGGTGAACTGTCCTAGACCCAGTAAGAGAGACTCTGAGGATTTTCTGTTCCAGCCCAGAAAATGAGGCTGGAGTTTCAGAGCTTTCCGATGAATCACACACTCTGTTCATGGGCTATAAGCGGGTGCCAACTTTGTAAAAAGTTTTGTATTTATTTATTTATTTTATTATTTTATTTTATTTTATTTTATTTTATTATTTTATTTTATTATTTTATTTTATTTTATTATTTTATTTTATTTTATTATTTTATTATTTTATTTATTTATTTATTTATTTATTTATTTATTTATTTATTTATTTATTATTTATTTATTTATTTATTATTTATTTTATTTTATTTTATTTTATTATTTTATTATTTTATTATTTTATTATTTTATTATTTTATTTTATTTTATTTTATTTTATTTTATTTTATTTTATTTTATTTTATTTTATTTTATTTTATTTTATTTTATTATTTTATTTTATTTTATTTTATTTTATTTATTCATTCATTCATTCATTCATTCATTCATTCATTCATTCATTCCAATTTGTATCCCGCCCTTCTCCTAGTGGACTCAGGGCGGTGCACAGCCAGAACTAAAACACATGCCAATACAAAATTTAAAATTGTTAAAAGAATTACATAACTGGCCCAATTTAAAACAATTCAATTAAAAACCCAATGACAATTTAAAACTAAAAAACTAAAAAAGACTAAAAAAGGGGGAGGGGGTTCACGCCAGCCCTGCTTGATGGAAAAGAAAAATTTTCAGGGCACGGCGAAAGACCCGGAGATCCGATATCCTTCGTATCTCCGGGGGCAGGTCGTTCCAGAGGGCGGGGGCTGCCACAGAGAAGGCCCTCCCCCTGGGGGTCGCCAGCCGACACTGCCTGGCTGACGGCACCCTGAGGAGTCCCTCTCTGTGGGCGCGTACTGGTCGGTGGGAGGCTATCGGTGGCAGAAGGCGGTCCCGCAAATACCCAGGTCCTATGCCATGGAGCGCTTTAAAGGTGGTAACCAACACCTTGAAGCGTACCCGGAAGACCACTGGAAGCCAATGCAGCTCACGCAGGAGAGGTGTCACATGGGAGCGCCCCCTCGCTCCCATAATCCCCCGCGCGGCCGCATTATGCACCAGTTGGAGCCTCTGGGTACTCCTCAAGGGGAGCCCCATGTAGAGAGCATTGCAGTAGTCCAGGCAGGAAGTAACGAGTGCCTGAGTGACTGTGCGTAAGGAGTCCCGATCCAGAAAGGGACGCAACTGGCGAATCAGGCAGACCTGATAAAAAGCCCCCCTGGCCACGGCCGTCATATGCTCTTCTAAAGACAGCCGTGCATCCAGGATGCCGCCGAAGTTGCGTCATTTGTATCATTGTGTATTTTAAAATGATACACGCCCTTCCTAACACACACACACACACACACACACACACACACACCCCTAGTCCTTGGATTATATGATTTGTCGATGGTTGAATTTCCTGCGTGGAAGGAAAGCACCGTGAGAATGTTCAAATGCGAAAAGAAACTTCTTTCTTCATGGTGGCATAACTCTAGAAACAGAGGGGCACACAACCTTGGCAGCTTCAAGACGTGTGGACTTCAACTCCCAGAATTCCTCACTGCTGGCTGGGGAATTCTGGGAGTTGAAGTCCGCAGGTCTCGAAGTCGCCGAGGTTGGAGATGCCACCTCTAGGAAAAGGCCACAGAAAGAAGAAGGGATGGACGGATTGTCTAGGGCACCAGAAGGCCAGGATGAGAAGCAACGGGTGGAAACTAATCAACGAGAGATTCCACCTGGAACTAAGGAGAAATTTCCCATCTGTGGAACTGCTTGCCACCAGAAGTGGTGGGTGCTCCATCGCTGGAAGTTTTCAAAAATAGACTGGACAACCGTTTGACTGGGATGGTATATGGTTGTTGCCTTGAGCAGGGTTAGACTAGACAACCTCTCAGGCAGTGGTGGGATTCAAATAATTTAACAACCAGTTCTCTGCCCTAATGACCAGCTGGGTAGGTGTGGCTCAGTGGTCATGTGACCGTGTAGGCGTGGCCAATTCAACATCACTCACGTCTATGGGCGAAGCGCCTTAGCTGTTACAATGTAATAACGGTTAAGCAGAGAGGCAGTTTCTGTAAGCAGGGCAATAAAGATTAGGCTAGAGACACCACCAGAATGTTTCCTTCCTGCCTTCCTTACAGGATTAGCCCTGTAAAGTGGAAAAAAACCAAAATATGGTTTCTTCTAACAATCGGTTCTCCCGAATAGGTGCGAACTGGCTGAATCCCACCACTGCTCTCAGGTCCCTTTAAGTCCTAGGATTCTATGAATCCTGTACAGATAGTCCTCGATTTACAACACTTCATTCAGTGACCGTTCAAAGTTACAAGGGTCCTGAAAAAAGCGACTTATGACCATTTCCCCACACTTATGACCTTTGCGGTTATCCTCATGGTCACATGATCAAAATTCAGACGCTCGGCAACTGACTCATGTCTACGACAGTCATGGGATCCGCTTTTCTGACAAGCAATGGGGAAGCCAGATTCGTTTAACAAACGTGTTATGAACCTAACGAGGGCAATGATTCACTTAACAACTGCGGCAAGGAAGGTCGTAAGGTGAGGCGAAACTCACTTAACAAGTGCCGCACTTTGCAACATAAATTTTGGGCTCAATTGTGGTCATAAGTCGAGGACTGCCTGTATAGAATATAGGTAGTCCTTGACTTATGACCACAATTGAGTCCCAAAGTTTTGTTGCTAAGCGAGACAGTTGTTAAAGTGAGTTTTGCCCCATTTTAGGACGTTTCTTGGCACAGTTGTTAAGTGAATCACTGTAGTTGTTCACGGGTATTAAGTGAATCTGGCTTCCCCATTGGTTTTGCACGTCAGGAAGTCGCAAAAGGGGATCACATGCCCACACACACACACCCAGGACACTGCAGCCGCCATAAATACGCCATAAATTAAGCCAGTCATTAAATCGCCATTGTAGCTTTGAACGGTCACTAAACGAATGGATGTAAGTCGAGGACCACTTGTACAGTAGTCTGCTGATCTTTCCTCTCCACTAACTCATGGCACAAAGGGTAAAAAATAAATTAATTTTCAATTTCCCCCCCACATTTTTTGGCAGATGCTAGGATGGTGCTGAGGGAAATGGTGGCTCAGTGGCTAAGACGCTGAGCTTGTCGATCAGAAAGGTCGTCAGTTCAGCAGTTCGAATCCCTAGTGTCGCATAACGGGATGAGCTCCCATCATTTGTCCCAGCTTCTGCCAACCTAGCAGTTCGAAAGCACGTAAAAAAAAATGCAAGTAGAAAACTAGGGACCACCTTTGGTGGGAAGGGAACAGCGTTCCATGCACCTTTGGCATTGAGTCATGCCGGCTACATGACCACGGAGACGTCTCCGGACAGTGCTGGCTCTTCGGCTTTGAAACGGAGATGACCACCGCCCCCTAGAGTCGGGAACAACTAGCACATATGTGCGAGGGAAACCTTTACCCTTTACCTTTTATGATGGTGCCCCATCCTTTTTCCAGGATGCAACGAACGCTCCTGGATTCTGGAATCAGAGCTGGGGAGACACCCATTCCTCAGACTAACCCCCTGCCTCCAAGTCACCCCCTCTTTTTCTGGGGGGCGAGGGGGTTAGGATCTGCGTCCAATCAGAGCTCACGTGTGTTAACCTATTTATTTCACAAGCTCTGCGATCTCACACAATTCTCATTAAGCCCCAGATCATACGTTATTTGTTTCTCACCTGCCCACAAACTCACACACACACACACACACACACACACACACACACACACACACACACACACACACTGAAATGAGCACTGCCACACTTGAGGGCTTGGGAAGGATAGCTTGTGCAAGCTGCTACTTACGAACTACCTACTCTGCCAACCGTCATATTTCACAACGCCCATGGCTGCACTAACACAATGACGCCCAAGCTTGGCATGTCAGAAGCACGCAATTGTTTAAAAGAGCATTTTGGAATGTTGTACCAGCAGCTGGGAAAACAAACCCTGATAGGACCAGGAATGACAGATAAGGAACTGACGAACTTGTACATTTCATGAACATTAATCATCATTAGCAAAATATTATGAACAAATGTGACAAGGATCCAGGGGTGTCTTACAGCTGCGCCTTCGGCTTTTAGGGAAGTCACAGAACCGGTGTGGCTTTTGCACAATGGGGTCCAGATTATAGGCAGTCCTTGACTTATGACGAGAGTTGAGCCCAAAATTTCCGTTGCTAAGCAAAGCACTCGTTAAGGGAGTCTTGCCCCATTTTACAACTTTTCTCCCCGTAACTGTTAAGTGAACCTCTGCAGGTGTGTTAAGTGAGTACAGGCAGTCCTCGACTTACAACGGTTCATTTAGTGACCGTTCGAAGTTACAACGGCATTGAAAAAAGTGACTTATAGCAATAACACTTAGAATTATATACTGCTCCACAGTGCTTTTGCAGCCCTCTCTAAGTGATTTACAGAGTCAGCATATATTGCCCCCAACAATCTGGGTCCTCATTTTAATGACCTCGGTAGGATGGAAGGTTGAGTGAATCCTGAGCCGGTCACGATCGAACTCCTGGCAGTGGGCAGAGTTAGCCCGCAGTACTAGGAAGGAAGGAAGGAAGGAAGGAAGGAAGGAAGGAAGGAGGGAGGGAGGGAAGGAGGGAGGGAGGGAGGGAGGGAGGGAAGGAAGGAAGGAAGGAAGGAAGGAAGGAAGGAAGGAAGGAAGGAAGGAAGGAAGGAAGGAAGGAAGGAAGGAAGGAAGGAAGGGCTATAGCACTTAGATTTATATACTGCTTCACAGTGTTTTACAGCCCTCTCCAAGAGGTTTACAGCATCGGGCCCCCCAACAATCCGTGTCCTCATTTTACCGACCTCGGAAGGACGGAAGGCTGAATCAACCTTGAGCCTGGTGAGATTCGAACTGCCAAATTGCAGTCAGCCGGCAGTCAGCAGAAGTAGCCTGAGGTACTGCATTCTAACCACCACCGTACGTTTTTCAAGACCGTTGCAGTAGTTCCATGACCACATGATTAAAATCCAGCTGCTTGGCAACTGACTGGTATTTATGACAGTTGCAGTATCCCAAGGACATCACGGGATTCCCCTTTTGCGAGTTTCTGACAAGCGAAGTCAATGGGGAAGCCAGAGAAAAGAAGGACTAGGGGTGACATGATAGCAGTACTCCAGTATTCAAGGGGTTGCACCCAAGAAGAGGGGGGTCAACCTATTTTCCAAAGCACCTGAAGGCAGGACAAGAAGCAAGAGCCTTGGTAGTACAGTGGTCTAAGGCACCCTGTTATTAAGCTGGTTATTAAGACCAGCTGCCTGCAATTACTGCAGGTTCGAATCTCGCCAAGGCTCATGGTTGACTCAGCCTTCCATCCTTTCTAAGGTAGGTAAAATTGAGGACCCAGATTGTTGGGGGGCCAGATGCTGTAAACCGCTTGGAGAGGGCTGTAAAACACAGTGAAGTGGTATATAAGTCTAAGAACTATTGCCCTTCCTTCCTTCCTTCCTTCCTTCCTTCCTTCCTTCCTTCCTTCCTTCCTTCCTTCCTTCCTTCCTTCCTTCCTTCCTAGTACTGCGGGCTAACTAGCTTTTGTATAAAATATACAAAAGTATGAAGGCTATTGCTTAGCGCATTGTAAGCCACCCTGAGTCTCCGGAGAAGGGCGGCATATAAATCAAATTAAAAAAATAAAATAAAAAAAAACGGTTGGAAACTAATCAAGGAGAGAAGCAACCTGGAATTAAGGAGAAACTTCCTGACAGTGAGGACAATTAAGCAGTGGAACAGCTTCCCACCAGGCTGTTGATGATCGCTGGGCTCAGCTGGGCAGGCATGGGGTGGGCAGGGATTTTTGCTACCGGTTCTCTGAACCACCTGCCGCCATCGCTACCAGATTGGGTGATCCGGTCTGAACCGGGAGCATTTCACCCCTGCTCCAAGGTCCCTTCCATCTCTATTCTGATTAGATTCACTTAACAGCCTTGGTGGCACAGCAGACTAAAGTGCTGTTAAGTAGCACCAGCTGCCTACAATTACTGCAAGTTCAAATCTCACCAGGCTCAAGGTTGACTCAGCCTTCCATCCTTTCGAGGTAGGTAAAATGACGACCCGGATTGTGGGGGCAATAAGCTGACTTTGTATAAAAAGGAACACCGCTTAGGGGGCCCCCGAAAGCCCTACCAAGCAGGTATATACAAAAGTATGAAGGCTATTGCTTAACGCATTGTAAGCCGCCCTGAGTCTCCGGAGAAAGGCGGCATATAAATCGAACCAATCAAATAAATAAATAAATAAACTTCTTCAAAAGAAAAAACAAGAAAGTCCAGTTGCCTCCTGAAAAAGCACCTTTGATTTTTGGACAACGATGACCTGGATGACTGAAAACATAAGACTATTGTTTTAACAACCTGTGTTACTAACTTCACAGCTGCAGTGATTCCCTTAACAACTCTGGCAAGAATGGTCATAAAATGGGGCAAACTCACTGAACAAACGTCTCAGTTAGCAGCAGAAACGTTAGGCTCCATTGCAGTCGTAAATCAAGGACTTCCCCGTAATCCTACATACAGCACAAGGAAGTGAGAAAGGCACTGAAAACACAATGTATGACTCTGGGCAGAATACACAATTAAAAGGAAAACGAAACAACGCACATCATATAAAAGCAAAAGAGGCACACCCTTGGTTTATGCAACCTGGACCAATTGACCCCGAGGCCAACCACATCATTCCTGTCCTTTGCACAACGCCCTTGGGCAACGTGTGGCACGCACCCCTGTTGCACATGGTTGTGTAGCACAGCAAGGCCGCCTCTGCAGCCCACCTGTTCACACACCAGGCGACCTCCGTTTATTTAACGAATCTGGGCTGTGGTGTTCCCTGTCAAAGACACTGGTTCGCGCACAGGTAGTCCTCGACTTACGACAGTCCGTTTAGTGACCGTTCAAAGTTACCACGGCACTGAAAAAAGCGACTTAGGATCGGTTTTCACACTTAACGACCGTTTGCAACATTTCCTGGTCAGAAGGTCGCAAAGGGGAATCACACGACCTTGGTGACACAGCGACGGTCATAAATATGAACCAGATGCCAAGTGTCTGAATTTTGATCACACGATCATGGGGAGGCTACAACGGTTGTAAGTGTGGAAAAACTGTTTTAAATCACTTTGTCCAGTGCCGTTGTAACGTTAAACAGTCACTAAACGAACTGCTGTAACTTGAGGACTACCTGTATGCCATATGATAAATGAATAAAAACAGGTAGTGATCGACTTACAACAACTTAGTGACCATTCAAAGTTACGACGACGCTGGCAAAAGCGGGCAACGAGCCATTTTCACACTTACAACCATGGCAACCTCAATATTCAGCTGCTTGACAACGGCCTCCTATTTATGACCGTCGCCGTATCCCGGGGTCTCACGTGATCCCCTTAGGTGACCTTCTGACCAGCAAAGTCCATGGGGGTGGGAGGGGGAATCCGGATTCACTTAACGACTGACTTCACAGCTGCAGCGATCCCGCTTCACGACGACAGCGAGGAAGGTGGCAAAAACGGATCGAAAAGGCTCACTGAACAAGTCTTCCTCTTAGCCACGTCCATTTCTTTTGGGGGGGGGCGGCCCCTCAATGTTGGTTGTAAGTCGAGGACTACCTGGTTGTAAGTCGAGGACTACCATCTCAGCTGCAGAACGGTGGGGGGAAAAATACAGAATTAAAAACAGCGGCCAAAATTATAAATATGGGTTATATATCAAAGAGCAGCAGCCCAGAACAACCCCCCTACCCATATTACACCCCCCCCAAAGGCATTGAAACCCCCTTGAACCCATAAGGCTGCACTTGTCCTCCCCCACCCCTCCCACTTTGGACCCCTCCCCAGCTCTGATGCAACATCCCTGGGGGCCACTTAACCCCCCCTCCCCCCTCCCCGGCTCCCCATGACCCCCTCGCCCCCTCCCCGGTTCCTGCTACCCCCCCCGCCCCAAAACACAGCAGGCCCCACCCAATCATCTCTGCTTTCGCTCCCCCCCACAAAAAAGGGGGCTCCTCCTAGCCCCCTCCTCCTCCTCCTCCTCCCCGGGGGGGGCATCCCCCTTCCCCACCTGTCCTCGCGCGGCTTCTCTCCTCGGCTGCTCACACCCGAATCTTGCCAACGGGGCTGGGCTGAGCCGGAAGTGCTTCCGGACGGACCCGACCGGAAGGGACCAATGTTTGGTGCAGATTCCGGGCGGAAATGGCGTCCTCCGCGCCGGAAGTTCCGCTGGGAATTTGACTCGCTTTGTTTGGTTAGAACAGGGGTGTCCAACTTTGGCTCCTTTAAGACTTGTGGACTTCAACTCCCAGAATTCCTCAGCCAGCAAAGCTGGCTGAGGTATTCTGGGAGTTGAAGTCCACAAGTCTTAAAGGAGCCAAGGTTGGACACCCCTGTGTTAAAGGATTGTACACATATTCTGGGTATTCCAGTTCCAACCCCCATCATCCCCAGCTATCCGCGGGGCTTTTGTAAACCCACTTCCCACTCATGGAGGGGCCTTCCCCAATCTGGTTTTCCTCCATTGTCTATTGCAATGGCATCCGGAGGGCACCAGGTTGGGGTTAGGCGCAAACTCAATTTGCAACGAACTGTGGTTAAGGAAATCCTGGTTCTGGGTGACGTCTGAACGCTGCCCTTTCTGCATTTTATTTGCTATAATAAGAATTATAGTCAGTCTCCCTGCCACGCATGGTTGTGTAGGAAGTTAGCACCCACCCCTTTCCTAGAAGAATGAAATATTTTAGGAAATATTTAAAAAGGCAGAATATTATGTTTCCCTGGATGAGAAATGGAGAAGCATGTTTTAAAGACGAAGCAGCTCCCACCTTCTTGCCCCCCCCCCACACCCTTTGTCAATGGGCCAGAGGCAGAAACTCAATCTTTCTCAAAGGACCATCATCTGCAACACAATAGGACCCATCTAGCAACAGAAACTCACCACATGGCACCTGGGAAGATTACATCAGCCAGCAAGGTTAGCTAAGACCCCCACCCCCTGCGAGTCTGATAACCAATCAGGATACTCTTTCTGGACCCCAGGAAGTTCAAAGCCAGAGAGGGCATAAAACCCGGGGACTCACTGCGTCTCGTCCCTTTTCTGTTCAGGAACTCAAACCATGTGATCCTGTCCACCATTAAACCATCTTTCCAAGCAGTCTCCATGTTTCCAGCGTTTTTTTCCCCACTTGGAGCTGAACCCAGAAGGATAGTTCTTCTAACAATTGAGCAGGGCGTTTGACTCTAGAAGGCCTCCAAGGCCCCTTCCAACTGTTACTCTGGTTGTAGATAAATAGTACAATCATTTAGAATAAGCATTTTTCTAGAGTGACATGACATGGCTTTGTTGATTTCCTGATGTTGCTCTTCTAATTCCCTAACGGAAAAAGCTCATTTTAAAATTAAATCATTTTCTACTTCTTTGAGTTTTGTACACTGAGAGCATATGCACCAAAGACAAATTCCTTGTGTGTCCAATCACACTTGGCCAATAAAAAATTCTATTCTATTTCTATTCTATATAAGATGAATAAGAACCTCTGAAGTTCAGGACAGAAATTTTAAATTAAAGCCTTCCAAGCAGCCCGTGATCAACATAAGTCCTTTTGAAACAATTGGGGTTTTAAAATCCCACCCCAATAAACTACTTTTATTTATTTTAAATATTTTTATGCTGAGATTTACCTTTACCACAATAACATTTCAAGCAATAATACATACATTTATCAATTATACTTCTTTAAAAAACCTCATGAAGATTGTTTAGTATCACTTTGGTATCTGGATTTAAAGTATGGATTTCTTGAATATTTTCACAGCTGTTGACAAAGAATAATACTAACCTGTCCTTCAATATTACTTTTGGGACAAGTGGAATATTAGCACTCACGGTAATCAAAACCAAGTAATTAAATAAGTGGAGAGAAAATGTACAAGTCATTTATTAAAAAAATTATCCAGATATTGACAGTGCCTTTTTGTGCACCTATATCAAGAAGCACATGTACTGAAAAGTATTGGCAATCAAAGCATCCTTTTTCGTGAGGATGAGTTTGCAAGATTCAAATTTTTCCACAGCCAGCAATTCCCTTTTTTTTAAAAAAAATGAATATTGAGTTAATCCCAAAGCTATTCCATAACTACATCTGCAGGAACATAATATATATTTAGCTAATGATAAGATTAAAGAGGTGCGAGTGCAATTAAATTTAGATGCACTCAGTAAAAATATCAGGCAGCCAGATACGCTACATAACATGGGAGGATCTAACAGTAAATGCAGTAAAAATAGCCATCACACCTCAGAGGTAATCCAGTGATCTAGACAAAGAGCTTTTTCGGATCTTGAAATCAAATCCTTTTTAAATGGATAGGCTGCCAGAAACCAAATCTCAGATCATTTGCATGCAGAAAATATGCTTTTAAGTGTTGGATTGATGCATCTTTTCCAAATGCATCAAATCAAATTTCTGCAGTAAATATCACTATTAACTACATCAAAAAGATACAAATGCAATTAAAGTGGGCTTTGGAACAGAATCCATGTTCAAGTTGCGGTATTTGCCTGCTATGCATTGGTGGAGGTGGGGGAAGGGATACAGAAGGAACCTTTTAATGAATTGCATCCTTCTTTAAAATATATATATATTACTGTATACTTGTGCAAAACTCAAGCATGTGGTTTGGTGTACAACTTAGACCACAACTGAGCCCCAAATTTCCTTTGCCAAGCAAGACAGTTAAGTGGGTTGTACTCCATTTTATGACCTTTTTTGCCATAGTTGTTAAGTGAATCACCACAGTGGTTAGTAAAGTGGTTGTTAAGTGAATCTGGCTTTCCCATTGACTTTTCTTGTCGGAAGGTCGCAAAAAAATGACCCAAGGACACTACCACTGTTTAAAAGACATGCCAGTTGCCAAGCATCTAAATTTTCAACCGTGACCATTCTGCAATGGTCGTAAGTGTGAAAAACGGTCATCAGCGCCGTTGTCACTTTGAACGGTTGTAAGTCGAGGATGACTTGTAGTTATATCATGGGAACAGAAAGGAGCAATTTTCGGAGCTCAGTCCCAAAGATGCTTTTTCACGAGGCAACTGAACTTTCTGGTTTTTCTTTGAAGGCGTTTCGCTTCTCATCCAAGAAGCTTCTTCAGCTCTGACTGGAGGGTGGGGAATGGAAGGATTTATACTCCTTGCAGACGAGATTCAGCAGTCCACCTGCGTTTAAAAGACAAAGGCCGCTCTTTCGAAGACAGCAAAGTCCACATTCTGGACAGAGAGGACTCCTGGTTTGAAAGAGGGGTCCAAGAGACCATCTGTGTCAAAATTGAACAGCTATCTCTCAACAGAAGGGGATGGATAGGACACCACCCATCTCCACTCCACCACACAGTCCTTTCAGCAGTCCCAAGAAGGCTCCACATGCCCACTTGCACCACTCAGGTGATCCTGAGGACACAGGCAGACCTCCAGGTGGCTTCAATGACTCTCTAAAAGGATGCAAATGACCAGCAGTCTGCAAGGAGTATCAATCCTTCCATTCCCCACCATCTGGCCAGAACGGAAGAAGCTTCTTGGATGAGAAGCGAAACGTCTTCAAAAGACAAAACCAGAAAGTCCAGTTGCCTCTTGAGAAAAAAAAAAAAAAAACACCTTTGGGACAACAAGAGCCTTGGTAGTACAGTGGTCTAAGGCACCCTGTTATTAAGCTGGTTATTAAGACCAGCTGCCTGCAATTACTGCAGGTTCGAATCTCGCCAAGGCTCAAGGTTGACTCAGCCTTCCATCCTTTCTAAGGTAGATAAAATTGAGGACCCAGTTTGTGGGGGCAATAAGCTGACTTTGTATAAATATACAAAAGTATGAAGGCTATTGCTTAACGCATTGTAAGCCGCCCTGAGTCTCCGTAGAAGGGCGGCATATAAATCGAACCAATAAATAAATTAGAGCCTGGTGGTGCGGCAGACTAAAACACTGTTATTAACAGTTACTAACACCAGCTGCCTGCAATTACTGCAAGTTCAAATCTCGCCAGGCTCAAGGTTGACTCAGCCTTCCATCCTTTCTAAGGTAGGTGAAATGAGGACCCAGTTTGTGGGGGAAATAAGCTGACTTTGTATAAATATACAAAAGAATGAAGGCTATTGCTTAACCCATTGTAAGCCGCCCTGAGTCTCCGGAGAAGGGCGGCATATAAATCAAATTAAAAAAAAAAAAAAAGTGATCTGAATGATGGAGAATCTCCATAAGCTTTCAGCGCTCAGCTTTTGAGCCTGCATTAAAGGCTAAATTTCTGGGTTCAACACGAAAAACCCCAAAATAAAAGCACATGACATCCTGCAGATGAGATTTGAGCCAAGGCCGTAGCCTAAAAAAAAAAAGAAGAAAAGAGAGCGACAGCTCAAACTTACCCAGTCCACCTTCCGGCTTTCTGAGTCCTCTTCCTCCACATCTGGATCTTTGGGGTCCCCCCCTGAGCTGGCAGAAGGGGAAGGGGCCCTGGGGTCCCGCCATTGGGACTCTAAGCCCCCTGATGCCGAACTGGGGGGGCTAAGAGGCCGCAGGGAGCAGCGAGGACACAGGTCCCCCTCCGCAGCTCCGGGAAAGGCAGCCTCGCAGAGTGCGCACCGCTTGGATTTCTGCCTGTGTTTCAGGGGTCTGTCCGACATGGTTGGCATGGGATAAAGTGGGGTTCAGAGAGAGCAGAGGGAGCAAAAGAAAGAGGTGTGTGTCCCCCCCCCCCAATGCGTGGGACCTCCCTGCAGGCCTGGAGCTACTGGTCTATTAGGCAAGGAGTTCTCTTTTAGGGACCAGGCACCCCAAGAAGTCCAGCAGGGACCGACATGGAGGGTCTATCAATGCTCCAAGACTGAAGTTTTGCTGGATCCTGAAACAGAAATTCAGGATTTATGTTGCAACTTGGAAGCTCCTCGTTGACCCCCTCTGGTGGAAGGGAGGCCTGTAGTAGGGAAGAATAGGAATAGGAATAGAAATACTCAAGGACCTTGGAGTACTCATTTCTAAAGATCTAAGTGCCCGAGCCCACTGTAACAACATCGCCAAAAAGGCATTAAGAGTTGTGAACCTAATCTTGCGTAGCTTCTTCTCTTGTAATATTGTACTGCTAACTAGAGCATACAAAACATTTGCTAGACCAATTCTTGAATACAGCTCAGCTGTCTGGAACCCTGCACTGCCTATCGGACATAAATACAATTGAGCGAGTCCAAAGATATTTTATGAGAAGAGTCCTCCATTCCTCTAACTGCAATAAAATACCTGATGCCACCAGACTCCAAATTTTGGGCTTAGACAATTTAGAACTACGCCGACTTCAGTCTGATTTAAGCGTAGTACATAAAATTATCTGCTACGATGTCCTTCCTGTCAATGACTACTTCAGCTTCAACCACAACAATACACAAGCAAATAGTAGATACAAACTCAAGGTAAACCGCTCCAAACTCGATTGCAGAAAATAGGACTTCAGCAACAGAGTGGTCAATGCCTGGAATGCACTACCTGACTCTGTAGTTTCTTCCCAAACCCCCAAAACTTTAACGTTAAACTGTCTACTGTTGACCTCACCCCATTCCTAAGAGGCGTGCATAAGTGCACCAGCGTGCCTACCGTCCCTGTCCTAATATTCCTTTTTACTTATTCTTTTTATGTGTTCAAATTATGTTTATATGTTTACCTGTTATCTTATATATACTTGACAAAATAAATAAATAAATAAAATAGAATAGAATTAGAATAGAGCATACACTATACAAAATAATAGAATACAAAACAATAAAATACAAAATAATAGAACAGAATAAACTTTACTGTCACTTTGAATGTACACTAATCGACATACATTAAAATGAAATTTCGTTGCATGCAGCTCTCAAAGGACCTCCACCTCTAACTATAAAAACATAACTAAATAAATACAAAATTATGCATATACCTACATATATTATATGACACAGAGAAACAATACAGTCCAGTTCGGATGTATATATGTACATGGCAAGCGAAAAGAATCTTGTGAGTTTACCAGATGGATGGCATAGGGAACAAAGCTGTTCCAAGATCTGGTAGTTCTGCTAGAAATATTTTGAGACCTCCTTCCAGAGGGAGCAACAGAAACAGACTGTGAGGTGTGTGTGTGTGGGTCTATAACAACTCTTTGAGCTCTAAGCAATATCCTGAATAAGGGGAAACGAGCTTCCTATAATCTTCTCCACTACCCTCACCACTCTCTATAGGGACTTTCTATCTCAGGTGCTGCTGCCACCAAACCAAACAGGGATGCAGTTTATAATGGAGTATGTAAATATGCATGTATGTGTATGTGTTTGTATATTTATTTATTTACAAATAGTCCTCAACTTACAACAGCTCATTTAGTAACCGGTCGAAGTTATGAAACGGGAGCGAAAAGAGTGACTGGTGACTTTTTTTTTTTAGATTGTTCTTTTTATTAGTTTACAGTATAAAATACGAAACTACAAAAGCAAGTAGTAGGATACAGAAGGGAGAGGAAGGGGAAGAGAGAAGTGTGGAAGAGAGGAGGGAAAAAAAGGCATTGATTACCGACTCCCTCTTTCGAAGTAGAATACGGCATTAAAGTTGAACCTCAACTTTTTACTTTTCCATAATGGTATAAACCAGCCATTTCTATAAAAACCAATCAATCTCATCGGCAAAACCCAAAATCAAAGTTTCATTTCCCCACCCCACCTCAAGCACAAAGTCCAGAAGCGGTTTCCAAGTAGAAGCAAAAGCACTTATACTGTTTTCTTCGATCAAAACGGTCAATTTAACCATCTCTCCCAAATCCATCAACTTTTATGGGTGTTCATCATGGTGGGAATCGAAATATCCTTCCGTTTTTGTGCATAGAGCAGTCTCGCTGCCGTCGACATATATAAGATCCTTGGTACTACAGTGGTTTAAAGCACCCTGTTATTAACACAGCTGCCTGCAATTTACTGCTGGTTCGAATCTCTCCAAGGCTCAAGGTTGACTCAGCCTTCCATCCTTTCTAAGGTAGGTGAAATGAGGACCCAGTTTGTGAGGGCAATAAACTGACTTTGTATAAATATACAAAAGTATGAAGGCTATTGCTTAACGCACTGTAAGCCGCCCTGAGTCTCCGGAGAAGGGCGGCATATAAATCAAATTAAAAACAAAACAAAAAAAAAAAAAAAGATCAGAGTGACTTTCTGACGCGCAAAGGCAATGGGGAAGCTGGATTCAGTTAACAACCGTGTGACTAATGTAATGACTGCAGTGATTCCCTTGACAGCGGTGGCAAGGACGTAAAACGGGGCAAAACTAATTTAATAACTCTCTTGTTTAGCAAGGGAAATTCTGGACCTGATTGTGGTCGTAAGTCGAGGAGTATCTGTAATGTAGATATTTACGTACATAGCAAGCACAGGCTGTACAGAGGCTGGCTTAGTAGGGCAGCTAAACCTTTTCCTGGTGCTTATTTTCCAAAGCCGCTGAAGGCAGGACAAGAAGCAACGGATGGAAACTATAATCGAGGACAGAAGCAACCTGGAACTAAGGAGAAATTTACTGACAATTAGAACAATTAATCAGTGGAACGACTTGCCACAAGAAGTTGTGGGTGCTCCAACACTGGAGATTTTTAAGAAGAGACTGGGGACAGTCCATACACCAGATAAGAAACAATGGACGGAACCTAATCAAGGAGAGAAGCAACCTAGAACTAAGGAGAAATTTCCTGACAGTGAGAACAATTAACCAGTGGAACAACTTGCCACAAGAAGTCAATAGATTGTCCCCCCCTCTTCTCTCTTGGGGAGACCCATGCGGTAGTCATAGAATATACAAAATAGGATCACAGGATTGGAAGAGACCTCAGAGGTCTACCATACCAGACAAATGATTGTCCAATCTCATCTCGAGAAACCTGCAGAGATGGAGTACCCACAACTACTGATGCATTGTTCTCACTGCCAGGAAATTTCTCCTTAGTTCTAGATTGGATCTCTCTTGAATACCAGGACAGAACCCTGAAGTTCTCCACTGTAGGTCTCCCTCCTTGTAAACTTAAATCCAAGAAACCCATTGGTAGTGGGATCTTCTATGTCACTGTGTTCCATTGTATGAAGGAGGCGGCTGTGAGTAACTTTCTCCAATTACCTAGAATTAAAGAGAAATCTCTTAGTCAGTGAGAAAAATTAAATCAGTGGAACGTCTTGCCTCCAGAAGTTATGGATGCTCCAGCACTGGAGGCTTTTAAGAAGAATAGGATAGGATAGGATAGGATAGGATAGGATAGGATAGGATAGGATAGGATAGGATAGGATAGGATAGAATAGAATAAACAGAGTTGGAAGGGACCTTGGAGGTCTTCTAGTCCAACCCCCTGCCCAGGCAGGAAACCCTACACCACTTCAGACAAATGATTATCCAACATCTTAAAAATTTCCAGTGTTGGAGCATTCACAACTTCTGCAGGCAAGTTGTTTCACTGATGAATTGTCCTTAATTGTTCTCTTTGACTTAAGCCAAAGCATTAGAATGGCTCGTTTGGCCCTCAAAATAATTAAGCACAAGGACTTATCTTTGAACATTAGTAAGAGCTCCACAGTGGGAAGATCACCCTCATAAGGTCAGTGTGTGTGACTTCCTGCTCAAGTTTTAATTACATGAAGATTAGCAATTATCGGAGGACAGAAGTAAGGTAACTTGATTATGATAATTTACAATGGAAACTATGAACGTGGACTGGAAAAATGTCTTAAGTTGGGTTGCAGTATTTCCTTATCAGATTAATGTAAATATTTTTTAAAATGCTGACTACTAAAAAACACTCCACCCATCCACCCCCACGGATTTTTAAAATGTTTTCGATGGTTTGGAATCTGATAGCTAAGATAACAAGCCCCTGTTGTCTTTTTCTCGCCCACAGTGAAGAGTTTTCTTCCATGATGAAGTTGGCTACAAACGCAGTCTCTGAGGAGAAAGAATATTTTCTACAATAGATTTAAAATAAATAAATAAAAAACTTCTTGAGTAGAATTTATGGAACAGTGAACAGCCCTGATTCTAATTATAATTTAGATGCTTGTGGCAAAACAATGTGTGTTTCCACATTGATGGGTTTTGGCTTGGGGTTCCTGTGTGAAAATATGTATTCAACCTAATTTTTTTAAAAAATATAAAACAGTTCTAGGCTGCATAAACAGAGGGATAGACTCAAGATTACGTGAAGGGTTAATACCACTTTATAATGCCTTGGTAAGGCCACACTTGGAATATTGCATCCAGTTTTGGTCGCCACGATGTAAAAAAGATGCTGAGACTCTGGAAAGAGTGCAGAGAAGAGCAACAAAGAGGATTAGGGGACTGGAGACTGAAACATATGAAAAACGGTTGCAGGAACTTGGCATGGCTAGTTCAGGGGTCAGCAATCTGCAGCTCTGGAGCCGTATGTGGCTCTTTCATCCCTCTGTTGCGGCTCCCTGTTGCCGGTCAGCTCCACAATTGATAGGGCTTACGGTTAAGATAGGTAGAGGAAAAAGGATGCCGCGCTAGGAGGAGACTCTATGGTGGGGGAACCAGACTTCCGGTCAGCAGAGGAAAAAGGGCCCCACACTAGGAGACTATGATGGGGGAACCGGATTTCTGGTCGGCTCCAGAACTGAACAGGGGCTTCTAGTTAGGAATTTTGTGGCTCTTTGAGTGTTTAAGGTTGCCGATCCCTCTAGTTTTATTTTTTTTATTTTTTATTTATTTTTAATTTGACTTATATGCCGCCCTTCTCCGGAGACTCAGGGTGGCTTACAGTGCGTTAAGCAATAGCCTTCATACTTTTGTATATTTATACGAAGTCAGCTTATTGCCCCCACAAACTGGGTCCTCAATTTACCTGCCTTAGAAAGGATGGAAGGCTGAGTCAACCTTGAGCCTTGGCGAGATTCGAACCTGCAGTAATTGCAGGCAGCTGGTCTTAATAACCAGCTTAATAACAGGGTGCCTTAGACCACTGTACTACCAAGGCTCTAGTTTAATGAAAAGAAGGACTAGGGGTGACATGATAGCAAGTGTTCCACTATTTTAGGGGCTGCCACAAAGAAGAGGGGGTCCATCTATTCTCCAAAGCACCAGAAGGCAGGAGAAGAAGCAACGGATGGAAAGTAATCAAGGAGAGAAGCAACTTAGAACTAAGGAGAAATTTCCTGAAACTGAGAACAATTAATCAGTGGAACGACTTGCCTCCAGAAGTTGTCAACTCCAACACTGGAAGTTTTTAAGAAGAGACTGGATAACTTTTTGTCTGAAGTGGTGCAGGGTTTCCTGCCTAAAAACATTCCTAAGTTTCGGTGCCATTGTAACTTCGGTCATTAAATGAACTGTTGTAAGTCGAGGACTGCCTGTATATTTTGCAACAAGCATTCGTGTGATGAATTATGCTGCCAGCAACCTTAAGAGTGCAATTTGAACAACATTTTGTCCTTCCTGTGTTTCTTTTCCACGCTGATAGAATAAAACACAGAAGGGATATGGAAATATTTGTAAGAGAGAAAGAGAACAATTTTTAGCAGAGTCAGGAATGGGACTCCTGTAGTAACACACAAAGGATTAATAAGGCAAGGTATTATAGTATAACCCAATGATATTTCAAAATATAAGAATAGATTGAGACAGGTGCAATGGATTTGCAAGGATAAGGATAACTTTTGTTTAACAGCTGTATTTAAATAACCACATTTGGTACCATGTACAGATGTCGCTAAGCGCAGAGAGCAACACAACGGGGAAATTACGTATGCAACCCACCGGAAACCGAACAGTGGCTGTTCTCCATTTCCAGGGGAATTGTGCTGGAGTTCTCTTTATATACACAACAGCAATAGCAGGAGTTTGGGGCATCTTAAAAATGTCATGTGGAAGCTATATTTCATACAATGGACTATCGGTATATACATATATATATATGTATATATATACATGAGTGTGCAGGCACACAGGGAGGAAAGGAAAAGCAATCTGTAATCCTGCTGTTTCAGGATCTTCAAAACGAACGCCGTTCTTCTTGGAACTTGCAGCCAGCATTAGTAGAAAAAACAGCCAAAGGCCACAGCGACACAGAAGAGACTCTCCTGGGGAGATCAAGAGAAGGATTGTGAGTGAAGCTGCAACTGGACAGAAACAGCACGAGAAGGGTTTTTCCCCCCCCTTAATAAGCAGGTACCATTAGAAGAGAATAGTTGGAGCTCAGGATTGAAGGTGGGGTCCTTGGTGCTCTCTTGAGCTTGGTTGTTTTCTTGCAGACGTTTCATGACCCAGCTAAGTAACCTCATCAGTGCTAGAAGGGAGGAGGGTTTGGGAGGAGGAGAAGGAGGAGGAGGAGGAGAACTGTGGAGTCCTTGGTGCCCTCTGAGCTGGGTTGTTTTCTTGCATTTCATTACCCAACTAGGAAACACCATCAGTGCTAGAAGGGAGAGGGGTTTGTGGAGGAGAGGAACAGGAGGAGGAGCAGGAGGAGGAGGAGAACTGTGGAATCCTTGGTGCTCTCTGAGCTGGGTTGTTTCCTTGCAGACATTTAGTTTACCCAACTAGGTAACATCATCAGTTCTAGAAGGGAGAGGAATTTGTGGGGTGGAGGAAGAGGAAGAGGAGGAGGAGGAGGAAGACGAGGAAACTGTGGGGTCCTTGGTGATCTCGGAGCTGGCTTGCTTTCTTGCAGACATTTCATTACCCAACTAGGTAACATCATCAATGCTAGAAGGAAGGAGGGCTTAGGAGGAAGAGGAGGAGGATGACAACAGTGGCAACTATGGGGTCTTTGTGAGCTGGCTTGCTTTCTTGCAGACATTTCATTAGTGCTAGAAGGGAGTGGGGTATGCTCTCCGTTTATATTCTTCTGGGTAGTTCCTTGATTTGTCTGAGTTGGACAAGCCACTGGTATGTAAACAAAGAGCAAACCTCACTGCGAGGAAACCACCGAGCTCAAAAACCTGGCTTCTTTTTAAGATCTGCTGACAGGCACAGCAAGAGAGACCCCCAATTGTTCCAAAGCAATTTAT
Organism: Pantherophis vulpinus; assembly: GCA_037215915.1. Lineage (NCBI taxonomy): Eukaryota > Metazoa > Chordata > Lepidosauria > Squamata > Colubridae > Pantherophis > Pantherophis vulpinus. The sequence continues at coordinate 106,413,746 of JAXLNS010000006.1, forward strand.
GGCAATGCAGAGATATCCACGCAAGTCAGACTGACATACTCCCCCGCCCCCCACCCCCGGTGTGTCGTTGGCAGCCCACATTTTCACAGCTGCCTGGTGGAGAGCATTGGTTAAGAAAAATCAAACTAAACAACTTACGTTGATGAAAACATCCTGAGCGTAGTTATCGGTATCAGCATCCCAAAAACAACGGGCAGCCATGCTTTAAAAAAAAAAGAAGAAAAAAAAAGTAGGAAATCAGCTAGTAAAAAGTCAAAGTACAGGTTGTCCTCAACTTACGTCGTTTCATTTAGCGACTGTCCGAAGTTACAACAGCACTGAAAAAATGTGACTTGATGACCGCTTTTCACACTTACCGCCCCGAGTTTTCCTAATTTTAAGACCTTTCTTGCCACCGGCGTTAAGTGAGTCCCACAGTTGTGAACTGAGTAACAGAGTTGTTTAAATGAATCTGGCTTCCCCGCTGACTTTGTGTCAGAAGGTCGCAAAAGGGGACCATGTGACTCCCGGGGACGCTGCAACCGTCATAAGTACACGCCAGTTGCCAAGACTTCTAATTGTGATCATGTGACCCTGGGGATGCAGCAACGGTCACAAGTGTGAAAAGCGGTCGTAAATCACTTGTTGTCAGTGCCACTGTAACTTCGAATGGTCACTAAAGGAAAGGTTGTAAATCAAGGACTGCCTCTGCAATGCAACCCATAGGACAGGGATGGCTAACCTTTTTGCCGTCACGTACCAAAAATGGGAGGAGTGCAGGGGGGTCTCCCGTGCCCGCCCACACCCATAATTCAATGCGCCCCACCCCCCTGGACCTGGACACGCGACCCCCCGCGCGACCCCTGCTTTTGGCATGCGATGGCACTGTGGGCCTGGTAGGCCTGTTTTTCACCCTCCCCAGACTCGAGGTTTTCTTGGCACCTGGGGAGGGCGAAAACAGCCTTCCCCACCACCAAGAGGCCCTCCGGAGGCTGGAAACGGCCCATTTTCCGACTTCTGGTGAGCCTGGAAGGCCCGAAAATCAGCAGGCCGGCGCGCGCATACGCGCTGGAGCTGAGCTAGGGCAATGCTCGCGTGCCCACAGATATGGCTCCGCGTGCCACCTGTGGCACACGTGCCATAGGTTCGCCATCACGGGCATCGGACAAAAGAATCCAAAATGTTGGGGGGGGGGAGAAATTGTTTTAACAGAAGAAAAACTCACTTCACTCCCTCGCCTCTCTGTTCTCCGATCACTACTTGCACCACTATTTTATACCGGTTAAATCCTTTCTCTGAAAAAGAGAAAAGGAAAGGAAACGGTTCATTGGGATCCAAATCATGCAAGTCATCACTCTGAACGCTGGGTCAGTTGGGAGAAATCCCAGGGTCCTTGGGGGCGCAAAGGCAGGTGGATCTAAAGACCTTTCAGCCTGTCCCGGATCAGCTCAGATAAGACTTTGGTTCTGGTTCCGGTCTCCTCTGGGTTGTACTGTACGTTGGCCAACTCCTCCTTCAGGACTTCACGGATGCAATCTTTCACGATGGAAGAACGGAACCTGAGAGAAAAGAAGAGGGAAATAGCGTCCTTGACTCTGGTAGAGATCAATTGATCAGAATAGAGCTGGAAGGGATCCTGGAGATCAGGTAGCCCTGTGGAGGGGTTACTACGTCCTAATCAAGAACGGACATCCACGGTGGGAAGGAAAATCCAGGTCCAGTCCCAAGCCGGGAATAAAATGGAGGCTGCTTAAGAAAGTTTATTAACTATGTCAACTGCATATAAGGAAAATCTGTATAAAATGTTTTATAGATGGCATTTTGCACTGGCAAGATTGGCAAAAATATATAAAGATAGATCTGCTAAATGTTGGAAGTGTAATCAATCATCCGGTTCATACTACCTTATATGGTGGACATGCCCAAAAGCAAAAAAATATTGACGAAAATACATACGTGGCTGGAAAAAATGACAAAGCAACATATAGACCTGAAACCAGAGATATTTTTTGTTAGGCATTCTACCAGAAAAACATGATAAAAAAACTACATATCTGATTTGCATATATTAACCGCAACTAGAATTGTATTTGCGCAACAATGGAAAAATGATGAGATTCCGTCTGAGGGGAATGTAATTAAGAAAATATTAGAATGTGCAGAAATGGATAGACTAACGCTTACTTAAGGATAAAGAAGAAACTGAATATTTTTTTGATATGGGACATATTTTATCAATGGCTAGATAACAGAAACAGAAGTTAGAAAGGAGGAGATATAAAAAGAGGAAATGTTAAAGTGGAGAGTTGTTAAAGAAGATGATGTTAAGTATTATTGTTATTATATTATTATGTTATTATATTATCTATATTATGGTGATGAATAAAACAAAGATAGGTATTATGACTGTACCCAGACCACACGCTGTTTGATGAAAACTGAATGTTATATAAATAAAACATGAAAAAAAGGAAGTTTATTAATGAACAGAACTACAGCGTGCAGTTCTGGGACAGCTGTCAAAATGGAGTTGAGAGTGGGTGGGTTTTTTACACCTTCTTTGGGTTTTGTATTTGAGATTCCTGTTCCTGTGCAAGAACATGTCCTTTATTATTCTATTGGCTGTTGTCAGATTCCTATGGGGGTCATGGCTGGCTCCGTAGGCAGAAGGGGAAATGCAAATCCTAGGTGTTTGTCTGAGCTAATCTTGTCAGCCTTTGGCTTGCCTAATTGTATTGCTTAGCGGGAGTCTCTGTCTGACCCAGTCTTTCTGAATGGATTACCAAATCCACAGGAGGAGGTTTCAAAGTATTTCTAGCGGGACTTCCAGATTCTGGAAGAGCTTTGTTCCCTAGGCCATCCGTCTGGTAAGCTTGCAAGATTTGTTTCTCTCGCCATGTGCATGTATACATCTGAACTAGATGGTGTTGTTTCTCAGTGTCATATATGTGGGTTCATGCATAGTTTTGCATTTATTTATCTTGTCATGTTTATGTTTATATTAGAGGTGGAGACCCTTTGAGAGCTGTATGCAACGTAATTTAATTTTAATGTATGCCGATTAGTGTACATTTAAACAATAAATTTAGTCTAAGTCAAATCTGCATTTCTAAAAGTTGGCCTCCTCAGTTTCTGCTTGGGGCAGGGAGACTGGGGCTGGTTTCTGCCTCCCTTAAGATTTTTTTCCATTTCTCCTTTAGCAGAAATATTCTATCCTGCCTTTTTAATATTCCCCAAAATATTTCATTCTCTAGGAGGGTGGGTGGGTGCAGACTTTCTATATCAACTAAGAGATGAATAACAGAGTTGGAAGGGACCTTGGAAGTCTTCTAGTCCATCCCACTGCTCAAGCAGGAGACCCTATAATATTCTAGAGAAATAGCTGTCCAATGTCTTTTTAAAAACATCCAGTGATGGAGCACCCACAATTTCTGACGGTGAGTTCCAGTCTGGCCATAGGCACGAAAGCTGTCTCAGTGACTTTGGGCCAATCCCTCTCTCTCTCTCTCTCTCTCTCTCATCCCAGCCCACCTCACAAGGTTGTTGTTGTTGTGGGGAAAATACATGTAGTCCTCGACTTACAACAGTTCGCTTAGTGCCAATTCAAAGTTTCAACAGCACTGAAAAAAGGGATTTATGACCATTTTTCACACTTATGATCATTGCAGCATCCCCATGGTCATGTTTATTTATTTATTTATTGGTTCGATTTATATGCCGCCTTTTTCCGGAGACTCAGGGCGGTTTACAATGCGTTAAGCAATAGCCTTCATCCTTTTGTATATACCTGCTTAGTAGGGCTTTCGGGCCCCCCCAAGCGGTGTTCTTTTTTTATACAAAGTCAGCTTATTGCCCCCACAATCCGGGTCCTCATTTTACCTACCTCGGAAGGATGGAAGGCTGAGTCAACCAAATGTGACTCACATTTGGATGTAATTGGCAACTGACTCACATTTATGACGGTTGCAGTATCCCGGGATCACATGATCGCCTTTTGCGATCTTTTGATAAGCAAAGTCAATGGGGGAGGGGGAGCAGATTCACTGAACGACTGTGTGACTAATTTAACAACTGCAGTGATTCACCTAACAACGGTGGCCAGAAGATTTGTAAAATGGGACAAAACTCACTTAACAAATGTCTCACTTAGCAACACAAATTCTAGGGCTTAATTGTGTTCGTAAGTCGAGGACGACGGTTGCAGTGTCCTGGGATGAAGTAATCCCCTTTTGCGACCTTCTGGCAAGCAAAGCCAATGGCGGAAGCCAGATTCACTTAACAACCATGTGATTAACTTAAGAACTGCAATGATTCACTTAACAACGGTGGCAAGAAAGGTCGTAAAAACAGGGGAGGGAACTCATTAACAAATGTCTCACTTAGCAACACAAATTCTGGGCTCAATTGTGGTCATAAATTGAGGACAACCTGTAGAGGAAGGTATGCTGGATACGTTTGCAGCTTTGAGTTGTTTTGTTTAGAAATTTTATTTATTTTATATTTCTTTATTATTTATGTTTTATGATTTATATTTTATTTATATTTTATTTATTTTATATTTCTTGATTATTTATGTTTTATGATTTATATTTTATTTATATTTCTTTATTATTTATTATTTATGTTTTATGATTTATATTTTATTTATATTTCTTTATTATTTATGTTTTATGTTTTATATTTTATTTATATATTTTATTTATTTCATATTTCTTTATTATTTATGTTTTATGTTTTATTTATATATTTTATTTACTTTATATTTTATTGTTTTATATTCTATTTTATTTTACATTATTTAATTATTTATTATTTAATTTAATTTTTATTTTATTTTATCCGCCCTTCTGGGCGGCTGACAACAGAAAATGTTATTTTAAGAAAATAAAAATAAAAGACGTTAAAATCAAAAGTTTTACAAACAATTTAAAAGCAAATATTTGCGGGGAAGCAAATCAATAACATGCAAAGCCCCCCCCCTGCCCCCCCGAGGGCGAGGCTCGCTCTGGCCTCCCACAATGCCCCGCGGCGGCCTACCTCGCAGGGCTGTTGTGCCACCAAAAGCCGCGGAAGGAGCGAAAAGGGGACGGCGGGAGAGCCGGGCTGACCTGTGGTGGAAGGCCGGGCGCAGGTGGTAGGCCCTGGCGGGGCTGGGGGCGCTGCTCTGCCGGGCCAAGGGCGTCGGGGTGGGCGTCGGGGTCGGGGTGGGCGTCAAAGGCGGCGCCGTTTCTGCCATGGCAGCGGCCGCTTCACGAGGGACGGCGTCGCTCAGGCGTTGCTAAGGCGACGGCGCTCCGAACTTCCGCTTCCTGCCCTTCCGCTCCACCCAAGGACGTCACTTCCGGGGCTAAAGCTTCGCCACGCGCCAAGCCACGTCGGCCAGGGAAGGCAACGGTGCCGCTCTAGCTCTCCACGTCTCTATAATACTCAACGGCCAGAGATTGCTAAGAATAGGAAAGTGAAGAGATAGGAGTGAAGAGTCTTCTTCCTTTCCGCCTCAGGGCAGTAGAAACTATAGAGAATAGAATAGAATAGAATAGAATAGAATAGAATAGAATAGAATAGAATAGAATAGAATAGAATAGAATAGAATAGATATTGAAATATAGAAGAGAAGAATAGAGAAGAGAAGAGAGCAGAACAGAATAGAATAGATATTGAAATATAGAAGAGATGAATAGAAAAGAGAAGAGAACAGAAGAGAACAGAACAAAACAGAATAGAATAGAATAGATATTGGAATGAAGAGAAGAGAATTGAATAGATATTGGAATATAGAAGAGAAGAATAGAGAAGAGGAGAGGAGACCAGACTAGACCAGACCAGACCAGACCAGAAGAGAAGAGAAGAGAAGAGAAGAGAAGAGAAGAGAAGAGAAGAATAGAATAGAATAGAATAGCATAGAATAGCATAGCATAGCATAGCATAGCATAGCATAGCATAGCATAGCATAGCATAGCATAGATATTGAAATATAGAAGGGAAGAGTAGAGAAGAGAAGAGAACAGTAGAATAGATATTGGAATATGGAAGAGAAGAATAGAAAAGAGAAGAGAAGAGAGCAGAATAGAATAGAATAGATATTGGAATGAATAGAATAGAATAGAATAGAATAGAATAGAATAGAATAGAATAGAATAGAATAGAATAGAATAGATATTGGAATATAGAAGAGAAGAATAGAGAAGAGGAGAGGAGAGGAGACTAGACTAGACTAGACTAGACTAGACCAGAATAGAATAGAATAGAATAGAATAGAATAGAATAGAATAGAATAGAATAGAATAGAATAGAATAGAATAGAATAGAATAGAATAGAATAGAATAGAAATAAAGCAAAGGAATGGAATGGAATGGAATGGAATGGAATAGAATAGAATAGAATAGAATAGAATAGAATAGAATAGAATAGAATAGAATAGAATAGAATAGAATAGAATAGATATTGGAATGAAGAGAACAGAATAGAATAGATATTGGAATACGGAAGAGAAGAATAGAGAAGAGAACTAAACAGAACAGAATAGAATAGAATAGAATAGATATTGGAATGAAGAGAACAGAACAAAATACAATAGAATGGATTTTGGAATATAGAACAGAACAGAATAGATTTTGGAATATAGAAGAGAAATGAATGGAATAGATATTGGAATATAGAAGAGAAGAATATAGAAGAGGAGAGGAGAACAGAATAGAATAGAATAGATACTGGAATTTGATTTGATTTATATACCGCCCTACTCCCGAAGGACTCAGGGCGGTGAACAGCCACAGATAAAACACATAAACGAAGAGAAGAGAACAGAATAGAATAGAATAGAAATTGGAATAGAGAAGAGAAGAATAGAGAAGAGAAGAGAACAGAATAGAATAGAAATTGGAATGAAGAGAAGAGAATAGATATTGGAATATAGAATAGAAATGAATAGAGTAGAATAGAATAGAACAGAACAAATCTCCCAAATCAGCATTGGGAGTACCAGGCTTCTGACTCTACCTTCTTCCCCATTTCTTAAAGAAATTCTTCTTCTCCTTGTGCCTTATCCGTCATTGGATGCTGGCGATCATGTTGGCGATCCTATTTTTATCAACAGACGCATGATAAAGTGCTGCTGAGTTTTGTCCAAACCAGTCCCTTAGATTTTGAAGAAAATCTTAAAAGAAATGCAAGCGTTAAAATGAATTTCAATTACACTGGTTGATTTCATTTGGCATCCAGCTATATACTGTACCCGTGTTTCTCGACTTTAGCCACTTTAAGTCTGTGGACTTCACAACTGAAGTCCACACGTCTTAAAGTGGCCACATTTCAAAAAAGACTGAAAAGATCACCTGAATATCAGGTTTGGGCAAACACACAAAGCTTCCCGGAAACCAGCAAGATGCTGACCCATGTCAGGTTGTGTGAAGGCAGACACGGACTTGCCCCGACCTGCTAAGCAGGTGGGGTGAAACTTCAACCAGCCATCTTCAAACCATGTGGGTTTGTTTGTCCCTGTGTTACACAGATTTATAACATTAGCCAGGAATGCCCTATTCACACAACACGTTTGAACTAAAATAAAATGGCTCTATTTTGACATTAGCATGGAACTACAAACCACAAGGCACAGGCCAGACTCAAGTCCTTGGCTAAAATTTGTGCCTTGGTCACAGGAAGGCTAGGTTCTCACAACACAAAACCTAGCAGTTGTAATTCCCAGCGATACAAGTAGTCCTTGACTTATGACCACAATTGAGCCAAAAATTTCTGTTGTTAAAGGAGATGTTTGTTGTGAATTTTTGTCCCATTTTACGACCTTTCTCGCCACAGTTGTTAAGTGCAGCCGTCACTGCAGTCGTTAAATTAGTAATATGGTTGTTAAGCGAATCTGGCTTCCCCGTTGATTGAGGGAAATCAGGCTTAATAGCAGGAACTGTGAGAGGGATCTTGGAGTCTTCGTGGACAACCAGTTAAATATGAGCCAGCAATGTGTAGCCGCAACCAAAAATGCCAACACAATCCTAAATTGCATTAACAGAGGGATTCAATCAAGATCACGTGAGGTACTAATACCACTCTATAAAGCCTTAGTAAGGCCACACTTAGAGTAGTGCATCCAGATTTGGTCACCACACTATACATAAAGATGTTGAGACCCTAGAAAGAGTGCAGAGAAGAGCAACCAGGATGATGAGGGGACTGGAGGCTCAAAACATACGAAGAACGGTTGCAGGAACTGGGCCTGGCTAGTCTAGTGAAGAGAAGGACCAGGGGAGACAGGAGAGCATCTTCCAGTATTTGAGGGGCTGCCCCAGAGAGGAGGAAGGGGGTCAAGCTATTCTCCAAAGCACCCGAAGGCCAGACAAGGAATAATGAATGGAAACTGAACAAGGAGAGATTCAACCTGGAAATAAGGAGAAATTTCCTGACCATGAGAACAATCAACCCATGGAACAGAAGTTGCCTTCAGAAGTTGTGGGAGCTTCATCCCTGGAGGCTTCCAAGAAGAGATTGGGCTGCCATCTGTCAAAAATGGTGTAGGGTCTCCTGCTTGGGCGGGGGGTTGGACTAGATGACCTCCAAGCTCCCTTCCAACTCTGTTAATCTGTTACCTGTTATCTGTTTATTTGTTATGTTACTTCTCGCTGGTATGTAGCCTGCTCTGAAATTCAGTTATTGAACAACTAAGTAGCAGAAACAAAAATAAGAGGCATTTAGTGGCTCACAGAGACAAACCACAAAAGCCGAATTTCTTAACCCTGCAAAACGAAATACATAAAGATCCCTCCGTTCACAACCAGAAAAGAAAAAAAAAAATTTAGTGTGACAAATATTTTGCTTGCCTTTCGCTTCAAATGTCAGGAGGGTGGCAGGACCGTCTTACTCACAAGCGAACCGTCTTGATAAGTTGATAGGTACAATCAGATATGAAGTCAAAAAAAGAACCGTTAACTCTTTTGTTTTCGGTTCTTCTAAAACTTCAAATGGAAAAAAAATATATATATATTGCTAGTTCCTGCCTGGGTTTCATAAAACCCAGGCATAAAAGAGGAAATTCTAGCATCGACTCCAGATCAACAGGTTTATCAGCAAAACTGCAGATTTTAAACTTTTCTGAAACGCCTGCGTATTCGCCGTCTTTGAAAAGAATTCCCACTGATTGCGTTCACGCAGCATGTTTAAACACAGCAGAAAAAGGCTTAGCGGATAGAGGTAGTCCTTGACTTACAACGGTTCATTTAGCGACCCTTCGAAGTTACGACGTCACTGGAAAAAGAGCGACTTATGACCGTTTTTCGCGTGATCAAAATTCAGACGCTCGGCAACCGATTCGTACTTACGACGGTTGCAGCATCCCGGGGTGACGGGATCCCCTTTTGCGACCTTCTGGCAAGCAAAGTCAATTGGGGGAAGCCAGATTCATTTTAACGACCGTGTTACTAACTGAACAACCGCAGTGCTTCACTTAGCAAACGTGGCGAGAAAAGTCGTAAAATGGGCCAAAAATTCACTTAACAGATGTCTCGCTTAGCAACATAAATGTTGGGCTCAGTTGTGGTCGTAAGTTGAGGATTACCTCTAGAGTTATAAAATCCCAAAACCACTTATCCTGAACTTTGCTAATAAGGGGTAGAGGTAGTCCTCACTTAACGACTGGTGGCTTCATGATTCTTTGAAGTTACAACAGGCTTTAGTTACGAATAGCCTGTTTCTAAAGTTCTGACAGCTCCCCCCCCCAAACACACACACACACACACACACACACACACACACACACACATTCCTACAGTTATGACATTCTGGGCACTTGGCAACCAGCTCGCATTTATCCTCACGATCACGTGGCCACGTGGCTGCAGCAAACGTCGTAAGTGGTAAAAACGGTCCTCAGTCACTTTTTTCAGTACTGTTGTAACTTGAAGCAGTCACTAAGTGAGCTGTTGTAAGTCATGGACCAACTGTGCTAAGACTTCATGTCATCTTAGTGCTGCCCTTTTGTTGATGTAGCCCAGGACTGCATTAACTTGTGCAGTTGTGCGTGGGAGCTGAAAAGATGCTATGGAAATTCTTGGAAACTCCTCCCTTCCTTCCTTCCTTCCTTCCTTCCTTCCTTCCTTCCTTCCTTCCTTCCTTCCTTCCTTCCTTCCTTCCTTTCTCCCTCCCTCCCTCCCTCCCTCCCTCCCTCCCTCCCTCCCTCCTTTCTTTCTTTCTTTCTTTCTTTCTTTCTTTCTTTCTTTCTTTCTTTCTTTCTTTCTTTCTTTCTTTCTTTCTTTCTTTCTTTCTTTCTTTCGTTTCAACACCCATCTCACTTATCCAAAGTGTCTCTGGGTGGCTTAGAATGCCACAAAAGCATCAATATAAAAGCATTAAAATTAACAACTGTTAAATTTGTCTGAAATTGTATTTCTATCTTTCTTCTTTCCTTCCTTTTTTCCCCTTCCCAACTCTCTCTTTCTTTCTTTCTTTCTTTCTTTCTTTCTTTCTTTCTTTCTTTCTTTCTTTCTTTCTTTCTTTCTTTCTTTCTTTCTTTCTTTCTTTCTTTCTTTCTTTTCTTTTCTTTTCTTTCTTTCCTCCCTCCCTCTTTCCTTCCTTCCTTCCTTGTCTCTCTTTTTCTTTCCTTCCTCCTTCCCTCCCTCCCTTCCTTGTCTCTCTTTTTCCTTCCTTCCTTCCTTCCTTCCTTCCTTCCTTCCTTCCTTCCTTCCTTCCTTCCTTCCTTCCTTTCTCTGGGCAGCTTAGAATGCTATAAAAGTATCAATATAAAATCATTACGATTTCTTCTTTCCTTCCTTTTTTTCCCTTCCCAACCTCTCTCTCTCTTTCCCTTCCTTCCTTCCTTTCTTTCTTCCTTTCTTTCTTTCTTTCTTTCTTTCTTTCTTTCTTTCTTTCTTTCTTTCTTTCTTTCTTTCTTTCTTTCTTTCTTTCTTTCTTTCTTTCTTTCTTTCTTTCGTTTCAACACCCATCTCACTTATCCAAAGTGTCTCTGGGTGGCTTAGAATGCCACAAAAGCTTTAAAATTAACAACAGTTAAATTTGTCTGAAATTGTCTTTCTATTTTTCTTCTTTCCTTCCTTTTTTCCCTTCCCAACTTTCTTTCTTTCTTTCTTTCTTTCCTTCCTTCCTCCCTCCCTCCCTCTTTCCTTCCTTCCTTCCTTGTCTCTTTCTCCTTCCTTCCTCCCTCCCTCCCTCTCTCTCTTCCTTCCTTGTCTCTCTTTTTCCTTCCTTCCTTCTTCCCTCCCACCTTCCTTTCTCCCATTCCCTCCTTTGTTTTCCTTCCTTCCTTCCTTCCTTCCTTCCTTCCTTCCTTCCTTCCTTCCTTCCTTCCTCCCTCCCTCCCTCCCTCCCTCCCTCCCTCCCTCCCTCCCTCCCCTTAGGACTTCCATCATGGCAAGGCCCAAAGGAACCAAAACAGCCCCGTGCCACCTTGTGCCTTCGAGGCCGAGCCTCGAACGATGGGCGAGACGCGGCTTCCTGTGCCTCCGAAAGCTGCCACTGCTGCAGTTTGCAAGCAACCTGTGGGCAGAGGTGGGAGGCTGAGCCTTGATGCTCTCATCTTCTCTCGTGTCACTTCCTTTGCTCTCAGCCTCGCAGAGATTCAGTTCAAGGCGTGGAAGGCAAGAGAGGAAGGCAGGGGGTGGTCCCCACCCAGCTTGGTCCATTCTTGGGGTACAGCCGGGGAGCAAGAAGGCGGAATCCCATCCTTCTCTCCTGATGTGGCATGTCTCCCTGCAGTTTACGGATGCTCTTCCCTCCGTCCGTCTGAAACGCTGCCTTCGGTGGACGAAGCTTCAGCAAACCCCTCTAAAAGTTGCCGACTTTTTGGGGTGACCATGGAGAAGGTGTTTTATGCGCTCCTGGGATTTCTTTTCTGCCCGTCTGCTTTGCTGGTCAAACCCTTCGGTATGTACCCAGCGTGTTCCTCGCGAGTAACGGTCTCAGTTGAAGAAAAGAACTTTAAAACACCGGCGGAAGGCTTTGCGGTGAAGACCGGACACCCATTTGTCCAAATTGGTGCAGGGTTTCTTCTCTGGCCAGCGGGGTTGGACTAGAAGACCTCCAAGGTCCCTTCCGGTTCTATTCCGATGAATATCAACTGCTTTTTTTTTCTACTGCTTGTCTTATAGAGCAGTTTGCTATGCTGGTGGGGTATGTAACCTGTTCTGAAATTCAGGTTTGGTTTTTTTTTTTGGAACAATTAAGTAGCAAGACACAAAAACAAGAGACTTTTAGTGGCTCATGGAGAAAAACCAGAGAAAGTTCATTTCCAACTCTGCCATTCTGTTATACTATTGGTTGGGTGCAGAAAGAAACGGCCCCAGGATTGATTGAAAGTTGAGGATTTTAGTTTTCCAGAAAGGATTAGCGAGGGAAGTCAAAGGCTGCCTGAACCCCAGAAAGAGCCTGGTGGCGCAGCAGACTAAAGCACTGTTATTAACATCCAGCTGCCTGCAATTATTGCAGGTTCGAATCTCCCCAGGCTCAAGGTTGACTCAGCCTTCCATCCTTTCAAGGGAGGTAAAATGAGGACCCAGATTGTGGGGGCAATAAGCTGACTTTGTATAAATATACAAAAGTATGAAGGCTATTGCTTAACGCATTGTAAGCCGCCCTGAGTCTCCGGAGAAGGGCGGCATATAAATCAAATTTAAAAAAAGAAAAAAAAAGAAAAGAAAGATGAGCTTCAATCCAGCATTAATTAGTAGAGAACAATATCAGTCAAAACCGTATTAAATCTCAGCGGGTTGTGCAATTTTGATAGAAGAGGATATTTGTAACTTAAGGCTGAAAACCTTGGTGGTTTTCTTGCAAATGTTTCATGACCCAATTAGGTAACATCATCAAGGCTAGAAGGGAAGGGGGTTTGAGGAGAGGAGAAGGAGGAGGAGGAAGAAGAGGAGGAGGAGGAGGTCATCTGTGGGGTCTTTAATGCTCTCTGAGTTTGATAGTTTTCTTGCAGACATTTCTTTACCAAACTAGGTAGCATCATCGGTGCTAGAAACCCCACTCCCTTCTAGCACTGATGATATTACTTAGCTGGGTTGTGAAACATCTGTTAAGAAAACAACAAGGCTCAGAAAGTTGTGTAGTTGTTTGCCATAACCTAGCCTGATGCTATGAATAGCCTTTATATTTGCCAATATAAAGGCTATTCCACTTGGAGAAGGGCGGGATATAAATTGAATAAATAAATAAATAAATATGCTACTGAAAATCGATTTATCCGGTGGAACTCATTGCCACGTGATATTGCTTTAGCACTGGATTAAACCCATTAAAACGGATGACAATATTAATAAAACAGTGGGTTTTATTATGTTTTGAAGAAGCACAGTTTTCTATGTTAAAGGGTTGTTAAGGCTGCCAATCTAAAGGAATTGTGTGGCTTTAAAGATAATTATTTTCCAAGCTTCTTAGATTTGGAGATAAAAAAAAAAAAAGAGTGTTGAGAAAAACACAGGAGGATTGGCAGTATGTGGGGTGAATTTAATTTAATTTAATTTAATTTCCAATTTATATACCGCCCTTCTCCCTGAGGACTCAGGGCGGTGTACAGCCAAGATAAAAAACATAGAATACAAATATTAAAAAACATTTAAAAATATATATAAATTTTGGCAGTTGAATTAGGCGTTAAAATCTCCCCAAATTTTCATAGGAGGAGCTGAGTTCTAATTCTGAAAAACAGTGACATTTCTCTTCTTCCATGTTGTCTGTGCCACCCGTCATTTTTCTACATTTCTATTAAATCTTTCCGTGTCGGTTTTTTTCCCCCTTGCATTTTTGTTCACTTCTGCTGATTTCCTTGGTAAGGTGCGGCGACCAGAATGGAATTCATCGAGGGTCTCGTCATAGATTTGCGATAAGATAATAATATCTTAACCAGCGTTTTAATTTTCCGTTTCTTTCCTCGCCCGTTCCAAGTGTGCATTTTGTCCGCTCGACAGAGCTGCTGACTGCAAGGCCAAGAAACCTTTGCACACTCCTTACACAGACTTACATCGGTCGTTTTAAAGATCATGATTTGAGTATAACAGAATGAGAGAGTTGGAAGGGACCTCAGAGGTCTTCTAGTCCAACCCCCTTCTCAAGCAAGAGACCCTGCCTAACCCATTCCAGTCAAACTTCTTAAAAGCCTCCAGTGTTGGCCCACCCACAACTTCTAGTGGCAAGTCGTTCCACTGGTTAATCATTCTGACTGTCAGGAAATTTCTCCTTATTTCTAACTTGGTTCTCTCCTTGATTAATTTCCATCTATTGCTTATTGTCCGAGTGCTTCGGAGAATAGGTTGACCCCCCCCTCTTATTTTTGGCAGCCCCTCAAATGTTGGAATACTGCTCTCATGTTATTATTTTATTTTTATTTTATTAATTTGATTTATATGCCGTCCTTCTCCGGAGACTCAGGGCGTCTTACAATGTGCTAAGCAATAGCCTTCATCCTTTTCTATATTTATACAAAGTCAGCTTATTGCCCCCACAAACTGGGTCCTCAATTGACCTACCTTAGAAAGGATGGAAGGCTGAGTCAACCTTGAGCCTGGCAAGATTCGAACCTGCAGTAATTGCAGGCAGCTGTTCTTAATAACAGGGTGCTTTAGACCACTGTACTACCAAGGCTCTGTCTTAGGTCACCCATAATCCTTCTTTTCTCTAGACTAGCCATGCCCAGTTCCTGCAACCATTCTTCGTATGTTTTAGCCTCCAGTCCCTTCATCATCTTTGTGGCTCTTCTCTTCTCTGCCAACGTGATCCCTTGGCGTCTGAGATCAAAGTAATCGGGTCGCTTTGCCGTGGTCCCTTCTCAGATTTCTCTTACCAAGTTAAGCAACGGGAGGAGGCCACGTTGGCCAACAATATGGGATTTCTCATATTGGGCAATAGAGATGGACAACCTCTTCTGGATGCTCACCAGCTTTCCAGGTTGGGTGGCTCCAGAGAAGGTAGAAGGCAATTTATTTATTTATTTATTTATTTATTTGTTTGTTTGTTTGTTTGTTTTGTTTTGTTTTGTTTTGTTTTGTTTTGTTTGTTTGTTTATTTGTTTATTGGTTCGATTTATATGCCACCCTTCTCCGGAGACTCAGGGCGGCTTACAATGCGTTAAGCAATAGCCTTCAAACTTTTGTATATACCTGCTTAGTAGGGCTTTCGGTCCCCCCAAGCGGTGTTCTTTTTTTATACAAAGTCAGTTTATTGCCCCCACAATCCGGGTCCTCATTTTACCTACCTCGGAAGGATGGAAGGCTGAGTCAACCTTGAGCCTGGTGAGATTCGAACTCGCAGTAATTGCATGGAAGCTGGTGCTATTTAACAGCGCTTTAGTCTGCTGCGCCACCCAGGCTCTTCTACAGGGGTCCCCTGAAGGACTTCGGGATGGAAGCAATTCAATTTCAATTCAATTCAGAATAGACCTGGAAGGGGGACCTTGAAGGTCTTCTAGTCCAACCTCTTGCTCAAGCAGGAGACTCCATACCCGTGATGGCGAACCTACGTCACGCGTGCCCAAAGTGGCACGTGGAGCCATGTCGCCTGGCACGCACGGCAGTGCCCGTTCCTCTTCTGGGTTTTTGGCGTGCATGCATGCGTGATGATCAGCTGGCCTTCGTGCATGTGGCAGTGTCGGAAATTGGAAGAGCTGCTCTTCCGTTTTCCGGTGTGAGCATGTGCGCCAGCCAGCTGATCGTCGCATGTGCGCCAGCCAGCTGATTGTGGTTGTAGCCGCAGTGCTCAGATAGAAAGTCCCTACAGAGAGTGGTGAGGACAGCGGAGAAGATTATAGGAAGCTCCCTTCCCGTTATTCAGGATGCTGCTTTATAAGCACTATGTGCTTAGAGATGAAA
The DNA here is from genome assembly GCA_037215915.1 of Pantherophis vulpinus. Classification (NCBI taxonomy): domain Eukaryota; kingdom Metazoa; phylum Chordata; class Lepidosauria; order Squamata; family Colubridae; genus Pantherophis; species Pantherophis vulpinus. The sequence continues at coordinate 106,429,550 of JAXLNS010000006.1, forward strand.
GCGTTGTTAGAGACCCCACACATCCACTGTGTGGGGTCTGTTGCCCCCCTCTGGGAGCTGTTTGCAATGATATTTCAGTTTCATGTATGCCGATTGGTGTGCATTCAAAGTGACAATAAAGTTATTATTCTATTAGGTCTTATTTTTGGGGAAATACACTAAATGTGTCCATCTGGCTTACAATCTTAACCAGGGCTTATTTTTGGGGTAGGGCTTATAGTACAAGCACCCTGAAAAATCATGCTAGGCCAAGGTTTATTTTCTGGTTAGGTCTTATTTTTGGGGAAACACGGAATTCTATGACACAGAGAAACAGGGCAAGAACAACGAACCTTGCGAGTTTAGTGCCGTTGTAACTTCAAACGGTCACTAAACGAACCGTTGTAAGTCGAGGACCTCCTGCAAGAAGCATGGATGGGTCTGCTAATTCAATTGCGTGATTGACGTTTCTTCTGCTCGTTAATTTTTTTTTTTCTTCTCCCAGTACATTTTCACCCACTCCAGTTAAATTTAACGGAAGGAGAGACGGCTAAGTTTACTTGTTCCATCTCCAACCCTGATTTGGGAAAACATCTGGACTGGTACAAACAGGGCCACGACCGTCAGCCGGTCAAATTGGACGGCAGCAGCCGAAAGTACAGCTTTGCCCAACGAGACGAGCGCAGGTACGAGATGGAAATCCTGCAGGTGGAGAAGAACGACAGCGGGACTTACTACTGCTGGGTGAACCCCTTCCACTCCGAAGGGATCATGCTGGAGAGCAACCGAAGCAGCCTCATTGTGACAGGTGTGTGACGGCGTATTTCGAGGAGTGGCTGGGGTGGTTTTGGCAGCAAAAACGACCAATTGTACAGATAACGGGTAGTCCTCGAATTACGACTTCGATGAAGTGCAAAATTTCCATTGCTAAGCAAGGCTGTCCTAAAGTATGTTTTGTCCCATTTTATCACTTTTCTGGCCACCGTTGTTAAGTGAATCACTGCAGTTGTTAAGCTGGGGTGGTTTTTAGCAGCAAAAACGACCAATTGTACAGATAACGGGTAGTCCTCGAATTATGACTTCGATGAAGTGCAAAATTTCCATTGCTAAGCAAGGCTGTCCTAAAATGTCCCATTTTATCACTTTTCTGGCCACCGTTGTTAAGTGAATCACTGCAGTTGTTAAGTTAGTAACACGGTTGCTAAGTGAATCTGGCCTCCCCATTGATTTTGCTTGTCAGGAGGTCTCACAAGGGGATAACCCCAGGACACTGCAACTGTCATAAATATGAGTCAGTTGGAAGGGAGCTTGGAGGTCTTCTAGTCCAACCCCCTACTCAAGCCAGAGGCCCAATAGCATTGCAGACAAGAGACTGCCCAGTTTTTTTCTTAAAAACCTCCAGTGATGAAGCACCCACAACTTCTGGTGGCAAGCAGTCCCACTGGTTAATTGTCCTCACTGCTAGGAAGTTTCTCCTTAGTTCCCAGATGCTTCTCTCCTTGGTGAGTTTCCATCCATTGCTTCTTCTCCTGCCTTCGGGTGCTTTGGAGAATCGGTGGACCCCCAGATTCACTTAACAACATGGTTGTTAAGTGAATCCAGCTTCCCCATTGACTTTGTTTGTTAGAAAGTCTCCAAAGGGGATCATGTGACGTGATCCCCGGGGACATTGCAACCGTCACAAATACAAGTCAGTTGCCAAGTGTCTAAATTTTGATCACATGATCATGGGGATGCTGCAAAGTGTCGTGGAGCTGGTGGCAGACTCAAGAGAGTGAGGAGGTTGGGGAGGAACATGGGCCAGTCCTGGAGTCTGGGGAAGGCTCTGCGTTGGAGGCAGAGACGGGTCAGGGCCGTCTGATAGTTGTCAGCTGCCTTCGGAATCGGACATCAGTGGGGCAGGAGAACAGCTGAAGCCTGTTCCCAGTGTACACACGCACAGAGTTGCCAGGAGAAGGGAACAGCTAAGGAACAAGGGGCGACTCAGGAGTAAAGCCACAGGTGACCGATGAAGGGCCCCTCCCAGAGGGAAGAAAAGAGGAGCGAAAGGGGAGTGGAGTTTGCAGGAGGCAATTAGTTCGCTTTATTGGTTCGTGACTCTCCGAGACTCCTTGCCAAGTTTCGAAGCTATCGGCCTGGCAGCTCTCCAAGCCAGATAAGGCCTGTGTCTGTAAATTCTCCCTTGAAAGACTTCGCTGGATGGGAATGAGAGGAATTGACAGTGACTTAATAAAAAGTTTGGGGTTTTGTCGGGATCAGGAGTCTGCTTCATGCTCTTGGGCAGCCTAGGTCAGAACAGGTCGTAACTGTGAAAAACGGTCCTAAGTCACTTTTTTTCAGTGCCGCTGTAACTTTGAACGGTCGGTAAACGAATGGTTATAAGTCGAGGACTACCTGTATAGAAGGGTGTTGCATAGAAGGTACTAAGAGAGCAGTGATTGCTGTCCAACCTTCGTGGACACTGAAGTGGGAGAAATGCTCTGTTTCAAGCGGTGAACCTCGGCATGGGCGTCAATCAAGAGATCAGGAATGAAGCTGTGTAGGTTGGCCTTCTACAATGGCCTGGGTGGATCCCAGATCAATGGTTCTCCATCTTTCACGTTCTACCTTCTTTGTCCTGGGTCCCACCACGGCCGAAACCAACCAACCCAGAATGTCCTTTCCAAAGAAGGACACTCATCTCCTGACAAGCATTTTATTATCGTACTAGCTGTACCCGGCCACGCGTTGCTGTGGCTCAGTCTAGTTAAATGGAAAAGACGAACATCTTCGTCTCCTTCTGACTTTGCTTGTCAGAAGGACGCAAAAGGGGATGACATAACCCCAGGACATTGCAACTGTCATAAATATGAATCTGCTGTCCCTCCCCCATCTCTCTCCCACTCCCTCCCCTCCCTCCCTCTCTCTTTCTCATTCTCTTTCTCGTTCTTTCTCTCCATCTCTCTCTCCCTCCATCCCCCTCCCTCCCTCTCTCTCTCTCTCTCGTTCTCGTTCTCTCTCTCTCACTCCCTCTCTCTTTCTCTTTCTTTCTCTCTCTCTCCCTCCCCTCTCTTTCTCTCTTTCTCGTTCTCTCCCTCTTTTTCTCTCTCTTTCTCCCTCTCTTTCCCTCTCTCTTTCTCTTTCTCCCTTCCCCTTTCCCCTCTCTTTCTCTCTCTTTCTCCCTCCCTCTTTCTCCCTCCCTCTCCCTCCCCCTCTCTCTGCCTTCCTTTCTCTTTCTCTCTCTTTCTCGTTCTTTCTCTCTCATTCACTCTCTCTCGTTCACTCTCCCTCCCTCCCTCTCCCCCCTCTCTCTCTCGTTCTCTCCCTCTTTTTCTCTCTTTCTCCCCCCTCTCTCCCTCTCTCTTTCTCTCTCTCTCCCTCTCTCTTCCTCCCTCTCCCTTCCAATTAATGAGCAACGTCGCAACATTGCACACTTAATATGTGGGTTGCTTTTACGTCCAACAGATGGCGCTGTTTTTCAAAAAAGCATGTTTTTACCTGTCACCTGTCACAGGTATGACATCTATATAATAGTAGGTATATAAAAACACGTGTTTATTCGAATGCAACGCTGTGTCAAAATTTCAAAGCAATCAGTGCAGAACTTTCAGAGATTTAAGATTTTGAACAAACGAACAATTACATTTTTATTTATATAGATTTAATTTAAGGCAAGGAGTCTTGAGTTTCACCTAAACGATCACTGGGTCTTGCTTATGGACCACGGCTGGACAGGTAGAGGACCACCGGTCCAGATGGAAGCTGGGAGCATGTAGGACCATGATAATCTCCAATGAAGAGAACAGTGGCCTTCAACCTTCAGAACTTTAAGAAGTCTGGACTTCAACTCCCAGAATTCCCTAGCTATTGAAGAATTGTGGGAGTTGAAGTCCATCTTAAAGTTCTCAAAAGTTCTGAGAAACACTGGAATAGGATCTAAGGTACGAGAAACACCAAATTCACATTTTTTGGTATCATTTTCCCATTAAAGATGTCCATAAGTCAATATTTCTGAATGTTAGCAACTTTAAGATGAGTGGACTTCAACTCCCAGAATTCCTTAACCACTGGAGAATTCTGGGAGTTGAAGTCCACCCATCTTAAAGTTCTCAAAGTTCCAACTGATGCCCTAATATTAAATCATGAGCCCCGAGCCAAGCTTCAATAGAAATCCAGTTATTTATTAGGAGCTTCATGTCGGCACGTTCCAAGTGAAGCCAACTCTGACCCCACGTAATTTATGACCCAGGCATGACCCTGTTTTCCCCCTCCCTCAGTGTGTGTCATCAGTCACATTCGCCAATGGAGCAATTTCGTGGGTTGTAGAGATCACTCCCTTCTGGCTGCTGTGGGTAACCTTGGGAGACAGCCTTGAGAGAGATATGTCTGGAATGTGCTTTTGTTTTTGGCAGCCATGCTGCTTCGTCGGTTTTCCCACTCCCCTTGTCTATGGCAACTGGAGAGCAGGCCAGGGATGCTTTGCGAGTTGACATTTGGCTCCCCTCACTTGGCTTCCCCAAACACTGAAGTAGGATCTAAGGCATGAGAAACACCACATTTTTTCCGTACCATTTTCCCATTAAAGGTGTCCATACATCAATGTTTCTTAGGAACTTTAAGATGGGTGGATTCCACCTCCCAGAATTTTCTCTAACCACTGGGGAATTCTGGGAGTTGAAGTCCACCCATTTTAAAGTTCCCAAGGATGAGAGACACCGATCCAAGGAAAATCAGCCCTCCTATCCGGAGAGATGTGGGCTAGGTTGTGTGATCCAGGTGTGTCTCCTGTGAACCTGGATTCGCTCTGGATGAGCTGAAGTTTTGGCATGAGGAATGCAGAAGTAATCTTGATGTTCTCGTCTCCAGAAAACGTCGCTGCAACTCAACCTCCAGACGAGATCGCCGGGGTCAAGGAACAGGATGAGGATGTACGAAAAGACACCAAGAGTTCTTTCTCTGACTTACGAGGGTCTGGATTGTTTATCCTGCTCGTTGTGTTATATTTCTTGGTGTGGTGGATCATCCGAAGGAGAAGACAAAGTAAGTAGCCGTGTGTGCTAAGCAGCATACAATTTCCACCAACTTTTTTTCTTTTTTAAAAAAAGTCTAATCTTCCTTGTCTTTTTAAAGGCATCATTGAAATGTTCCTAAATGGAGTGGTATGATGGCTTACAGGTGGAGCTCTCTGGCGTGGATCCAACCAAGACTTATCTCCATCACTGTCCAACTGCGAGGAGATACCTGGCTCCTGGCCAATCTCTTCTCCTTCAGGAGACACCTGAGGCATTGCCAGAGAGGAGGGTCCTGGAGAGGGAGGCCTGGCCAACTCCTCTCCTTCATGTTCGGAGCCTTCTCCCTCCGATAAGTCGGCCTCGGGGGTCGGAGTCACAACACCCAGACTCCACCCCACAATGGATTATGGGGTTGTTAGAAGAAGATAGATAGATAGATAGATAGATTAAGTGGCGCGGTGCGGTGGCCTAGAGGTGGAGCTCTTGCCAGCCTCACAATCAGGAGGCTGTGAGTTCGATCCTAGGTAGAGGCAGATATTTCTCTCTCTGGGCACGTTGAGAATATATCTGCCGAACAAAACTCCGCACTGGTGACAGGAAAGGCATCCGGCCAGAAAACACTCAGCTCCATTCAGTTGCCCTAATGCAAAGGATTACGGGGTGGGTAAAAGAAGATGATGATTGAAATGTTCCTAAATTTTATAGCTAATGTACCCATTTTTTTTTTAAAAAAAAAAATACCGAAACCAAGGTGTATTTTCAGATTTTTCAAGATTCAAAGATACCAATGAACGTATTATTAAAGGGGAAAATTCTGTTGCCACAGGACCTGGAACGAGTTCTAATTCTCATTTTTCTTGCAGAGCAAAAGGAACAGAAGCATGGAAATGCTCCATTGGTAAGTTCTTTTTTGCCTCTGAAAATTGGGTCACAGCAGCACCATAAGAATCAGAGTCAGAATAGAAGCTGGAAGGGACCCTGGAGGTCTTCTAGTCCAGCCCCCTGCTCAAGCAGGAGACCCTATACCATTTCAAACAAGTGACTGTCTAGTCTCCTCTTAAAAACCTCCAGTGATGGAGCACCCACAACTTCTGGTGGCAAGCAGTTCCACTGGTTAATTGTCCTCGCTGTCAGGAAGTTTCTCCTTAATTCCAGGGTGCTTCTGTCCTTGATTAGAGATTAGAGACCATTATTTAGAGACTGTTCGAACTTACAACGACACTGAAAAAAAAATGACTTAGGATCATTTTTCACACTTACGACCATTGAAGCATGCCCGTGGTCACGTGATCAAAATTCTTGGTAGCCGACTCATAATTATGATGGTTACCGAGTCCTGGGGTCACGTGATCCACTTTTCCGACGAGCAAAGTCTATGGGATTCCCTTAACAACCGTATTCCTACCTTAACAGCTGCAGTGATTCACTTAACAACGTTGTCAAGAAAGGTCGTAAAATGGGGCAAAACTCACTTAACAACTTAGCAAAGGAAAGTTTGGGCTGAATTGTGGCCCTAAGTCGAGGGCTACCTGTACTTTAAATAAATAAATAAGCAAGCAAAGAAATAAATACATGAATATGCTGGAAATGTCAGCAGACACCTGGCTCGTATTAATGTATATTGGACAAAAATTCATATGTGGCTGGAAAAGATGCTACAACAACATATTGATTCGAAACCTGAAATATTCCTGTTGGGAATTTCACCAGAAATTTATAGCAAAGAAAACATATATTTGATTATCCATGTAATAACTGCAGCTAGAATTGTATTCGCACAAAATTGGAAAAGCGAAGAGACTCCTACAGAGAATGTGATTAGGAAAATATTAGAATGTGCAGAAATGAATAGGTTAACATTGGCAATTAGAGAGAAAGAACAAACCGAATATTATATTATATGGGAGCTATTTTATCGATGGTTAGAGAATAAATATGAAAATAGCACCAGCTGCCTGCAATTACTGCGAGTTCAAATCTCACCAGGCTCAAGGTTGACTCAGCCTTCCATCCTTCCGAGGTAGGTAAAATGAGGACCCGGATTGTGGGGGCAATAAGCTGACTTTGTATAAAAAAAAACACACCGCTTGGGGGGGCCGAAAGCCCTACTAAGCAGGTATATACAAAACTATGAAGGCTATTGCTTAACGCATTGTAAGCCGCCCTTACAATGCGTCTCTGGAGAAGAGCGGCATATAAATCGAACCAATAAATAAATAAATAAATAAATAAATAAATAAATAAATAAATAAATAAATAAATAAATAAATAAAGGAGATGAGTGAAATATAAAAAATGTATTAACAGAGTTAAATAAGTCAAGAAGAGGATTGTCATAGTATTAGATATTTAACGTATTGGTATTAAGTTAGGAATAGATAAAATAATGAAGATGGTTGTAAATTTTAACTGTTATTGCACAAAACATTTGTACCCAGACGACACCCTGTTTAATGGAAGATGGATTGCTTGTACCCTGTTTTCCCCAAAATAAGACCTCCCCTGATAATAAGCCCAATCGGGCTTTTGAGCGCATGGCAATAAGGCCAAGCGCTTATTTCAGGGTTCAAAAAAATATAAGACAGGGTCTTAATTTATTTTTATTTGATTTATATGCCGCCCTTCTCCGGAGACTCAGGGCGGCTTACAATGCCCTGAGTCCTATTTTGGAGAAGGGCGGTATAGAAATTTAAATAATAATAAATAAATAAATGCGTTAAGCAATAGCCTTCATCCTTTTGTATATTTATACAAAGTCAGCTTATTGCCCCCACAAACTGGGTCCTCATTTAACCTACCTTAGAAAGGATGGAAGGCTGAGTCAACCTTGAGCCTGGTGAGATTCGAACCTGCAGAAATTGCAGGCAGCTGTGTCAATTACAGGGTGCATTAAACCACTGTACTACCAAGGCTCAATAATAAATATATAAATAAATTTAAATAAATTTATCCATGTAAATGGCCGTAAATGTGCTAAACACTGGACTCTAATCTCCAAACCCGAATTCAGTTTTTACTTAGAAATGAAATAAAACTTGATTTTAACTCTATTTAAAAAAAAAAATTAGACACATAGGCTTTGTTAAAACATATTTTTTTTTTTTGGCTTGAACCGAAGGAAGAAGTAGATCCTCCAGCCGTCACTGTTTTCACGGTGGATTATGAAATGCTGGCGTTCCCGGGAGGACCAAAGACGAAACCGGCGGCTTCTCCGAAACCCGTCCAGCGGGAACCCACGGAATACGCCACCATCGTCTTCCTCCCGAAGACTCCAGAGGCTGCAGAGGAGGGGGACTCCAAACAGACACCTTGCCCGGTCTGTGTGCAGCAACCTTGACCCGGCCAGTGGCTCCTTCTTTGTGGTTTCCAGATTGCACATCTGGACAGATGTTCCGAGGCCTTACCCCAAAAGCGACCGTGGGAGGCGAGAGCACCGAGTCATTCGGGGAAACCGGGCACGTCTAATATCGCGTCGGCTGGGAAACCACATCCTCTGAACGGCACACGAAGGAGCGAAGGTGGCTGTCTGGGGGTCAAGGGGAAGCACTCTGCGCGGGCGCAGAGGCAATCTCTCCCTAGGGCTGAAAAGAGAGAGAGGGTTTGCAAAGCAGATCCTTCTCGCTTGGAGAGGAAGTCCTCGATTTACGGCCACAGTTGTAAGAGCCCGACGTTTCTGTTGCTGAGTGAATTTTGCCCCGTTGGACGACTCTTCCGGCCACCCTTGTTAAGCGGAATCCCTGCAGTTGTTAAACGAGGAACACAGTTGTTAAGTGAATCTGGCTTCCTCGTCGTCTTGCCTGGTCAGACGGTCGCAAAAGGGGATCGCGTGACACCCGGGACACTACGACTGTCATAAATATGAGTCAGTTGCCAAGCGGCTGAATTTCGATTATGTGATTGTGGGAATGCTGAAACAGCTGTAAGTGTGAAAAACGGTCGTAAGTCACTTTTTTTCAGAGCCGGTCACTAAACGAGAACTACTTGTATCATCAGGTGAAGAGGTTTAGAACCCCCCCCCCCCTTATCTTTACAGAAGCAAAATAAAAATAGAAAACCAATAACAGAGAGACAGTTTGGTCTACTATTTAAGGCACCAGGCTAGAAAGCAGGAGACAGTGAGTTCTAGTCCCGCCTTAGGCACAAAAGGCGGCTGGGTGACTTTGGGCCAATCACTAGGAGACGGTGAGTTCTAGTCCAGCCTTAGGCATGAAAGCCAGATGGGTGACTTTGGACCAATCACTAGGAGATTGGGAGTTCTAGTCCCGCCTTAGGCATGAAAACTGACTTGATTTTAGGCCAATCACCTGAAGACAGTGAGTTCTAGTCCAGCCTTAGGCACGAAAGGCGGCTGGGTGACTTTGGGCCAATCACTAGGAGACAGTGAGTTCTAGTCCCGCCTTAGGCACAAAAGGCGGCTGGGTGACTTTGAGCCAATCACCAGGAGACGGGGAGTTCTAGTCCCGCCTTAGCCATGAAAGCCAAGTGGGTGACTTTGGGCCAATCACCAGGAGACAGTGAGTTCTAGTCCCACTTTAGGCATGAAAACTGACTTGATTTTAGGCCAATCACCAGGAGACGGTGAGTTCTAGTCCCGCCTTAGGCATGAAAACTGACTTGATTTTAGGCCAATCACCAGGAGACGGTGAGTTCTAGTCCAGCCTTAGGCATGAAAGCCAGATGGGTGACTTTGGACCAATCACTAGGAGATTGGGAGTTCTAGTCCCGCCTTAGGCATGAAAACTGACTTGATTTTAGGCCAATCACCTGAAGACAGTGAGTTCTAGTCCAGCCTTAGGCACGAAAGCCAGATGGGTGACTTTGGGCCAATCACTAGGAGATTGGGAGTTCTAGTCCCGCCTTAGGCACGAAAGGCGGCTGGGTGACTTTGGGCCAATCACTAGGAGACAGTGAGTTCTAGTCCCGCCTTAGGCACGAAAGGCGGCTGGGTGACTTTGAGCCAATCACCAGGAGACGGTGAGTTCTAGTCCCGCCTTAGGCACAAAAGGCGGCTGGGTGACTTTGAGCCAATCACCAGGAGACGGTGAGTTCTAGTCCCGCCTTAGGCACGAAAGGCGGCTGGGTGACTTTGAGCCAATCACCAGGAGACGGTGAGTTCTAGTCCCACCTTAGGCACGAAAGGCGGCTGGGTGACTTTGGGCCAATCACTAGGAGACGGTGAGTTCTAGTCCCGCCTTAGGCACGAAAGGCGGCTGGGTGACTTTGGGCCAATCACCAGGAGACGGTGAGTTCTAGTCCCGCCTTAGGTACGAAAGGCGGCTGGGTGACTTTGGGCCAATCACCAGGAGACGGTGAGTTCTAGTCCCGCCTTAGGTACGAAAGGCGGCTGGGTGACTTTGGGCCAATCACCAGGAGACGGTGAGTTCTAGTCCCGCCTTAGGCACGAAAGGCGGCTGTTGTTATGGGCAAAAGAGGGGACGGAAGGTTGGATAGCATTCACTGCCTGGAGTTATTTCTAAAAATAAGAAAAGCGGGGATACAAAACAAATAAATAAACAATAATAACAACAACAACACAAACTCAAGGACAGTCGAGACGCCAATTGTAACGTTCTGGTAGCGTTTTCGCAGCACCGGGTGCGAATCCTGATGGGTTTGATGGAAAATTCAGTTAGCCCGGCCCTCCACTGCCTTTCAGCCTTTTTTTTTTTTAGCAGCTTCAGAAGTTTCTGTGCAAAACTATCGTGGGCAGTTTGGTGATTTTTTTAAATCTCTCTTTGGGGCCGATCAAACCGATAACCGTGGCGGAAAGCGCTGGCTGAGAGGAAGGCAGCGGCTGTTGGCCAACCACATGTGGGCAGGTGAAAGATCTGATTTCCACACCCCACAAACGATCCTCTCATATAAAGAACGTTTGCAGGAATTGGGCACGTCTAATGAAGAGAAGGACCAGGGGTGACATGACAGCAGAGTTCCAATATATTCCAATACTCACCGCCCTGAGTCCGAAAGGAGAAGGGCGGTATAGAAATTTGAATAATAATAATAATAATAATAATAATATGGGAGGCTGCCCCAAAGAAGAGGGGGTCAAGCTATTCTCCAAAGCACCAGAAAGCTGGGAGAAGAAGCAGCAGCGGATGGAAACTCATCAAGGAGAGAAGCAACCTGGAACTAAGGAGGAGTTTCCTGACATTGAGAACAATTAACCAGTGGAACTGCTTGCCACCAGAAGTTGTGAATGCTCCAGCGCTGGGAGTTTTAAAGAAGAGATTGGATAGCCATTTGTCAGAAATGGGATGGGGCAGGGATGGCGAACATTTTTGCCGTCGCGTGCCAAAAGTGAGGGTCACGCGGGGGGGGGGGTCGCGTGCGTGCGGAGGGCAAAAATGGCCTTCCTGACCCCCCTCGGAGGCCCTCCGGAGGCCGGAAATGGCCCATTTGCCGTGCCCACCGATATGGCTCCGTGTGGCACCTGTAGGTTTGCCATCACGGCTAGTCCAACCCCCTGAGCAGGGGGTTGGACTAGAAGACCTCCATGGTCCCTTCCAACTCTGCTATTCTATTCTATTCTATTCTATTCTATTCTATTCTATTCTATTCTATTCTATTCTATTCTACTCTACTCTACTCTACTCTACTCTACTCTACTCTACTCTACTCTACTCTACTCTACTCTACTCTACTCTACTCTACTCTACTCCACTCCACTCCACTCCACTCCACTCCACTCCACTTCTATTCTATTCTATTCTATTCTATTCTATTCTATTCTATTCTATTCTATTCTATTCTATTCTATTCTATTCTATTCTATTCTATTATTCCATTCCATTCCATTCCATTCCATATTTTCTATTCTATTCTATTCTATTCTATTCTATTCTATTCTATTCTATTCTATTCTATTCTATTCTATTCTATTCTATTCTATTCTACTCTACTCTACTCTACTCTACTCTACTCTACTCTACTCTACTCCACTCTACTCCACTCCACTCCACTCCACTCCACTCCACTCCACTCCACTCCACTCCACTTCTATTCTATTCTATTCTATTCTATTCTATTCTATTCTATTCTATTCTATTCTATTCTATTCTATTCTATTCTATTCTATTCTATTCTATTCCATTCCTTTCCATTCCATTCCATTCCATTCCATATTTTCTATTCTATTCTATTCTATTCTATTCTATTCTATTCTATTCTATTCTATTCTATTCTATTCTATTCTATTCTATTCTATTCTATTCTACTCTACTCTACTCTACTCTACTCTACTCTACTCCACTCCACTCCACTCCACTCCACTCCACTCCACTCCACTCCACTCCACTTCTATTCTATTCTATTCTATTCTATTCTATTCTATTCTATTCTATTCTATTCTATTCTATTCTATTCTATTCTATTCTCTCCTCCTCTCTTCTATTCTCTCCTCTCCTCTCTTCTATTCTCTCCTCCTCTCCTCTCCTCTCCTCTCCTCTCCTCTCCTCTCCTCTCCTCTCCTCTATTCTATTCTATTCTATTCTATTCTACTCTACTCTACTCTACTCTACTCTACTCTACTCTACTCTACTCCACTCCACTCCACTCCACTCCACTCCACTCCACTCCACTCCACTCCACTCCACTCCACTCCACTCCACTCCACTCCACTCCACTCCACTTCTATTCTATTCTATTCTATTCTATTCTATTCTATTCTATTCTATTCTATTCTATTCTATTCTATTCTATTCTATTCTATTCTATTCTATTCTATTCTCTCCTCTCCTCTCCTCCTCTCTTCTATTCTCTCCTCTCCTCTCCTCTCCTCTCCTCTCCTCTCCTCTCCTCTCCTCTATTCTACTCTACTCTACTCTACTCTACTCTACTCTACTCTACTCTACTCCACTCCACTCCACTCCACTCCACTCCACTCCACTCCACTCCACTCCACTCCACTTCTATTCTATTCTATTCTATTCTATTCTATTCTATTCTACTCTACTCTACTCTACTCTACTCTACTCTACTCTACTCTACTCTACTCTACTCCACTCCACTCCACTCCACTCCACTCCACTCCACTCCACTCCACTCCACTCCACTCCACTCCACTTCTATTCTATTCTATTCTATTCTATTCTATTCTATTCTATTCTATTCTATTCTATTCTCTCCTCTCCTCCTCTCCTCTCCTCTCCTCTCCTCTCCTCTCCTCTATTCTATTCTATTCTACTCTACTCTACTCTACTCTACTCTACTCTACTCTACTCTACTCTACTCCACTCCACTCCACTCCACTCCACTCCACTCCACTCCACTCCACTCCACTCCACTTCTATTCTATTCTATTCTATTCTATTCTATTCTATTCTATTCTATTCTATTCTATTCTATTCTATTCTATTCTATTCTATTCTAGTTGTTCTTCGGTGCAACCGAAATAAGTTGGTTTTCCTTCGCTTGCCAAGGAGGGCCTGAGCTGTCATTAACCCACAACGAGCAAGGATGCTTGTCCTAACCTGGTTTATCCCGTGGATGTGATTATGTTTGCGTGACCTACGATTGAGCCCCCAAATGTCCATTCCTAAGCAAAGCAGTTGTTCAGTGAGTAGCAGCCCCTTTTATGACCTTTCCCAAGGTTGTTAAGTGAATCACTACAGTTGTTGAGTGAGTAACCCAGTTGTTAGGTGAATATGGCAGGGCCCACCTGCAGGTCGCAACTACCAGTTTATTTATTTATTATTTATTAGTCCAATTTATATGCCGCCCTTCTCCGTAGACTCAGGGCGGCTTACAATGCATTATAGCAATAGCCTGCATACTTTTTTGTATATACCTGCTTATTAGGGCTTTCGGCCTCCCCAAGCGGTGTTCTTTTTTATACAAAGCTGGCTTATTGCCCCCACAATCCGGGTCCTCAATTTACCTACCTCGAAAGGATGGAAGGCTGAGTCAACCTTGAGCCTGGTGAGATTTGAACTCGCACTAATTGCAGGCATCTGGCAGCTAAGTGCTAGCACTGAACAGCACTTAGTCCGCTGCACCACCGAGGCTCTTCATTTGCCTGGTCTGAACTAGCAGCAGTGGACACGCGTGTCGCCACCAGCTACTCTTCTGGTATCCGGCGTGCATGCCAGCTGGTCTTTGTGGGCGCCGGAAAACGGCCTGAAAATGGCCAAAAATCAGGCTGTTTTTTTGGGCTGTTTCCAGGCCTTTTTACGGCCATTTTTCAGGCTGTTTTTGGACCAAAAATGGCCCAAAAAACAGCCAGGAAAACGACCCAGAAAACAGTAAAAAAATGGCCAAAAAACAGGCATGTGCACCGGCCAGTTGGTCTTCGGTTCCCCATCCAGAGAGGGGCCATTCAGCATCCACATGTGCTTTGCTTCCCAAATCGACTCCTTGTCCTCCGTTGTTCTCCTCTCCTAACTGCTCTGTGCATACGTGCATCTGGAACAGGCCCCAGCTGTTCTTCCTCCTCCTCACTCACCTCAGCCTACAAATGCAGCTGCCTCTCCGGTGGCTGTGAAATATCGGACGGCCCCGGCTCCATCTCTGCTTCTGTTCTGTCCCCGTCCCACACGCACACACACACACCAACAGACGTTCAAGAGTTAAAGACCAAACCAGCCGGCAAAATCCTTTTCCTTATGATAACAGAACTTGGCAACAACCTAGTGGCTGCCTGCCAAGAGTTTATTACTTACGAAGAGGACAGATAACTTCTCCCCACTTCTGGTACATCAAAGGAAAACAGCTCAATAATTACAGAGTCAATCAAGTCCAGAGATAATCCAGCAAAGTCTATAGCCTAAAGTCCAGCAATGCAGAATGGTGTGGGAGCTTTCAGCTTTGTTCGTCACAAGGTTTGACTGGCCACCACACTCCCTTTTATACCCTGTGGGGTGTGGTCCAGTGACTCAGCCTAATCTCGGGCACGCCTTTTCTTCTGTTGCGTGCGCTTATCTCTGCGACGCTGGCGTGGATCCAGCCAAGACTCATTACCCTCATCACTGTCCACCTGTGGCTGCGTGGACGTGCTTGGCCCCGGCCCTATCTCTTGCCCTTCGGCGGACAGCGAAGGCATTGCCAGAGAGGAGGGTCCTGGAGAGGGAGGCCTTGCCAACTCCTCTCCTTCGCTCTTGGAGTCCTCTCCTGCCGATGACACAGGCTCAGGTAACGGAGCCACAACACTGCCCCAAAGAAGAGAGTGGTCCATCAGAGCCTTCCCCAGACTCCAGAACTGGCCCACGTTCCTCCCCAACCTCCTCATCGTCCGAGTCTGCTGTCAGCGGGCCACAACACTACAAGGCTGCATTTGCACCATGTTTCGAACGTGGTTGGTTTGAAGCTTGGACTGTGTATGAGGTTTGGGCTTAACATTTTGTGTGAACTCAACCCTTTGGGTTAGTCTATAGCTCAGTCTACATGGCTAACTCAGAAAAATGTGTTTATTCAAAAAAAAACCAGATCACGTACAGTATATTGTGCGTGAACACAGACTGCTGTCTGGTTTGGCTTTTCCCAACGCAGGTAGTCCTCGACTTACGACCACGACGGAGCCCAACATTTATGTTGCTAAGTGAGAAATTCGAGTTTTGCCCCATTTTACGACTTTTCTCGCCACGTTTGTTAAGCGAATCCCTGCCGTTGTTAAATTAGTGACACGGTTGTTAAGCGAATCCGGCTTCCCCATTGACGCTGCCCGTCGGGAAGGTCGCAAAAGGGGATTGCGTGACCCCCGGGGACACTGCGGCGGTCATAAATGTGAGTCCCTTGCCAAGTATCCGGATGTAAATCCGCGTGACCACGGGGACGCTGCAACCGTCACAAGTGTGAAAAACAGCCTTAAGTCACTTTTTTCAGTCCAGTTTAGTGACTTTGAATGGTCACTAAATGAACTGTTGTAAGTCAAGGACTACCTGTATAACGTCTCCCAGGTATGTGGGACGTTGCAAGGATTTTTGGGATTTCTGGAGGTTGGAATCCAAAGTGAGGCTCGGAAAAGTGAATGGCAACACTTCATCGTCTTCGGAGGTGTCAGCCTGTCAATCTGAAATGTTGATGGCTTCTGACTGGTAACCAGCAGAGTTTCGTGACCAAGTCCCAAGTCTTTCATGGGCCCAGCTGGGGTCTCACAAGCCCCCAGGAATATATTTTTCCTGAGATTTTTCTTGAGTCCTGATTATTCCGTCCTTTCCCAAGGATGAGCTGTGGCTGAAGACGTCCTGTGATTTTTATTTAAAAATTCACATTTCTACCCTTAGATCGGTTTAGCTTTGTGTCCTTGGTTCTAAGTTTGGGACAGCTGGATCCTGGCTTGGATCAGATCTTCTTGACATCCCCAAGAGAGGAAGAAAGGAAGAGAGGAAGAAGAGATGAAGGAAGGAAGGAGAAAGGAAGGAAGAAAGGATATGGGAATGAGAGGAAGGGAGGGTGGAAGAAAAGAAGGAAGGGAAGGAAGGAAAACAAAGGAGGGAATGGGAGTGGGAGAAAGGAAGGTGAGAGGGAGAAAGAAGGGAGGGAGGGAGAGAGGGAGAGAGGAAAGAGATGGGAATGAGAAGGAGGAAGGAAGGAAGAAAAACAGAGAGGGAGAGGGAGGGAAGGAAGGAAGGAAGGGAGAGGAAGGGAGGAAATCAGAGAGAGGTAGGGGGAGAGAGAGGGAGGGAAGGAAGAAAGAAAGAAAAAGAAAGGGAAGGAAGGGGGGAGGAAGAAAAGAAGGAAGGGAAGGAAGGAAGGAAAACAAAGGAGGGATTGGGAGTGGGAGAAAGGAAGGTAAGAGGGAGAAGGAAGGGAGGGAGGGAGAGAGAGAGATAGGAAAGATGGGAATGAGAAGAAGTAGGAAAGAAGGAAAGAAGAAAAGCAGAGAAAGGGAGAGGGAGGGAAGAAAGGAAGGGAAGGGAGGAAAGCAGAGAGAGAGGGAGGGGGAGAGGGAAAGAAGGAGGGAAGGAAGGAAGGAAGAAAGAAAAAAGGAAGGAAGGAAGGATATGGGAATGAGAGGAAGGAAGGGAGGAAGAAAAAGAAGGGAAGGAAGGAAAACAAAGGAGGGAATGGGAGTGGGAAAAAGGAAGGTGAGAGGGAGAAAGAAGGGAGGGAGGGAGGTAGGAAAAAGATGGGAATGAGGAAGAAGGAAGGAAGAAAAGCAGAGAGGGAGGGAAGGAAGGAAGTGAAAAGGAAGGAAAGCAGAGGGAGGAGAGGGAGAGGGAGGGAAGGATGGAAGGAAAGGGAAGGAAGGAAGGAAGGAAGGAAGGAAGGAAGGAAGGAAGGAAGGAAGGAAGGAAGGAAAGGGAAGGAAGGAAGGAAGGAAGGAAGGAAGGGAAGCCCTTCAAAGGTGAGGCTTCAGTCTTGCATCTGGGCCACTTGCCTTATCCAAGGGACGGACAAGAGGACGTTTGAATAGACCCCATAGCGGTTTTGCAAGCCGCATCCGTCGCCCCACGACACGGATCCTAGGAGTTGCCATTGGCCAGTCCGGTTGCTCCAAGCCACCATGGGACCCCCAGAGTCCCCACTGCAAGAGTCTTTTCCCCCTGAGAGAGAGAGAGAGAGAGAGAGAGAGAGAGAGGGTTAAATACGAGCCAGTTGCCCAAATGTCCAAATTTTGATCACGTGACCATGGGGAGACAGCAAGGGTCGTAAGTGTGATAAACGGTCATAAATCACTTTTTTTAGTGTGGTTGTAACTTCGAACAGTCACTAAACAAACAGCTGTAAGTCAAGGACTCCCTGTATCCTACCAGCTCTTTGCTCTGACCCAGAGTCTGGCTCTCTCTAGGACCCACCGAATAGATGCCGGAGGACCTCATGTGATTCTGGGGGGTAGCCCCTTTTTCCCCCCCCATCCATTTACCTTCTTCCTCTCCGGCACAAATCATATCCGTCGTGATGATTTTCTGCAGCTTGGAGTAGGCTTCCTTGCACACTTCGTGGTCGATCAGAGGGATTTCAATCTGCGGGACAAAAAAACAGAACCAACAGCTGATTTTGTGGGGAATTCTGGGCGTTGAAGTCCACACTTCTTCTTTTTTTAAAAAACACTTTATTAAACTTTTATTACATTAAAAACATAAAACATCATATCACTCAACAACAGCTATTTGTAGTGGATTTTCTTGTAACAGCAATTCGTGCGTTATTTACAAAAATTAAATTGTGCGTATATTTACATTCTTATTTTATCTATTACTTACACTTAATAACTATCTATCTTTAATCTATCTCCGTTCTATCCAGTTATACCACTCTTCCCACACATTGTAAAATATCGATGCCTCTTTATCTTTTAAACTCAGCGTAAATTAAAGATTGGCTACAGGAAATTACTAACGAACAATTAGATTTAGAACCGGAACTCTTTCTATTTGGGATCTTCCCCCCAAAAAATATATATGTGAAGGGCATGAAATATCTAGTACTACACATATTAACCACAGCCAGGATTGCTGTCAGACTTTGATGCTATCTCAAAATAAATGAATTTCCAAACTGCCAATCTTTAAGGAAATCTTTTCTTTAATTGAGCACAGCAACCGGATCATGACTCAATGCGGACAAGACTAACCTTTTGCCCCCTAATCCCTCCCTTTCCGATCCCCAAATCTCTGCTTCTCATTGGCTATCTTCCAAGTCATTCTCCAGACTTCTTGTCTCGTCATTTCCCAGGAATGTCTCCCCCCTCCTCATTTCCACGACAACCCAGCTTCAAAGGGATTTAGCAGGCAAAAGTTCAGAGCTTATCTCTCTCCTCTCTATGCCAGCACTGAGGCGCTGACAATTGCCTTCGCTCAATGATGGAAACACCCACAGAGAAACTTGTCATACAAAAGGTCATGAATTGCGCAGAAATGGACAAATTAACGCTGAAGTCCACACTTCTTAAGGTGCTCCAGTTTGGCCTGAAGTTGTCTGAAGGTTCTTCTTTTCAAACTTTCATCCCTTTTATCTCTTCATCTCGTCTAATATTTCTATTTAAAACTTCTAAGGTCAAGATAAACAACAATGGCGAAAAGGGACATCCTTGTCTAGTACCTTTCATTACGCTGATCTTTTCTGTCACATCCCCATTTATCGTTATCTTAGCGAATTGTCTATTATATATTGTTTTTATAATATTTATGAATCTCTGCCCAAAATCCATTCTCTGTAGTTGTTTTATCATGAATTGCTAACTCACATTATCAAAGGCTTTTTGGGCATCCGAAAACATCAACGCCATCTGTTATTCTGGATGATTCTCGTAATACTCCAAAGTGTTCAAAAATCATCCTCATATTGTCGTTAATTTGTTTTTTTGGTCAACATCCGTTTGGGTCTGCATGTACAACTGGACAATTTTTTTGTGAGCTCGAGGCTCATCCAAGCAGCTTCATCACTCTGAGCAAGCCACTTAGGGAGAGAGTTGCTGGAAAAGGTAGCAACTCCTGCTATACTAATCTCAGGGGTTTCCTCCCCAAAATAAGTTGCATCATGTCAATGAAGATTCTCAGTCATCCAGGTAAAACTGTCTGAATGTTGTCTGAAGGTTGAAATGTGGGAACTTTGTTGTTAGTTTGAGAGATGTTTCGCTGCCCTTCCGCTCTCTGTTGGCACATGCAGTAAAAGTAAAAAAACTCCTGGGATATTATTTTTTTTTTTTACCAAGGGTATAATTTTTCTGATAGATCCATATAGGTACAGACAGAAGAAGTGGACAATCAACTAAATATGAGCCAGCAGTGTGTGGCGGCAGCCAAAAAAGCCAACGCAATCTTAAGTTGCATAAGTAGAGGGATACACTCAAGATCAAGGGAGGTACTCATACCACTCTATAAAGCCCTAGTAAGGCCACACCTAGAATCCTGCATCCAGTTTTGGTCACCACACTATAAAAAAAGATGTGGAGACTCTAGAAAAAGTGCAGAGAAGAGCAACTAAGAGGATTTAGGGAACTGGAGACTAAAACATACGATGAACGGTTGCAGGAACTGGGCCTGGCTGGTCTAGGGAAGAGAAGGACCAGGGGAGACAGGATAGCTTCCAATATTTGAGGGGCTCCCACAGAGAGAAGGAGGTCAAGCTATTCTCCAAAGCACCTGAAGGCAGGACAAGGAATAATGGATGGAAACTGACCAAGGAGAGTTTCAACCTGGAAATAAGGAGGAATTTTTCTGACCGTGAGAACAATCAACCCATGGAACAGAAGTTGCCTTCGGAAGTTGTGGGAGCTTCATCACTGGAGGCTTTCAAGAAGAGACTGGACTGCCATCGGTCAGAAATGTTATGGAGATTCTCGGTCATCCAGGTCATGCACCAAAGGTGCATTTTCAAGAGGCAACTGGACTTTCTCGTTTTTCTTTGATCCTTCCATTCCCCAACCATCCAGTCAGAGCTGAAGAAGCTTCTTGGATGAGAAGCAAAACGTCTTCCAGTTGCCTCTTGAAAGAGCACCTGGATGATGGAGAATTTCCAGAGACGAGTAGAGGTGTGTTCACGAGTCAGCCTTGAAAGTCTAACTGGCTTGTTCTGATTGATGAAATGAGTCCAGCAAAACATTCGTTCAATTGCCATCATTCAACCTTCATTCAACCTTCCAACAGCTTTGCCTGGATGATTGACAATCTTCATCGACATGCTGTTCTCAACAATTTCCAAATGTGGTTATTTTCACTTTACACTGGGATTTCCACATCCTGGATCCCGCATCAAAAAAGCGCCAGGGTACACTGTCTGTACCCTCTAAAGAGAATATGTATAAAATGTTTTATAGGTGGCATCTCCCACCTGCCAGATTGGCAAAGATGTTTCCAAATACTTCCCCGCTATGTTAGAAATGTAAACATCAAAAAAGGAACTTATTATCACATGTGGTGGTCCTGTCAGAAGGCAAAACAATTTTGGCAAACAATTAAAATACAAATAGAAGAAATTATAAATCAACAAATAGAAATGAGGCCAGAAACTTTCTTATTTGGGAATAATTACCGGGCCATATGAAAAAGAAATAAGATACTTAATTATTCACATATTGACAGCAGCACGAATAGTTTTTGCCCCAAACTGGAAAAACAATGACATACCATCAGAAGACAAGGTGATTAGAAAAATTATGGAATGTGCGGAAATGGATAAGCTCACAAAAGAGATACAAGAAAAAGATGAAACGGGTTATTACTTAGTCTGGAAGAAATGGTATAACGGTTGGAGGAGAAAGGGGAATAAAAAAGGAACAAAAGAAAACTAAACAATGGTTAAATTAGGTGGAAAAATATGGAAATAAATGGGAAGATATACATTGTGGAAAGGAAACTAGGTACCTGTTTATATTAAAAGTAAATAAAATATTTAGATTAAGAGAATATAAATATATGATGTACTAGGAATATATGTATAAGAGATAGATTAAGATAAGAAAGAGAAAATGTATAAATATAGATTACTGATGTGAAGATGTTGAAAAGAAGAAGATGTAAATATTTTTGTTTGTTTGTTTGTTTTGTTTGTAGGTTTGCTTATTTGTTTGTTTGCTCGTATTAAAAAAATGTTCAATAAAAATTATTTAAAAAACAAAACAAAACAAAAGAGCGTCAGGTTGGGGATGGCGGTTTGAAGGGGTAGGGAGACCCCCGTTGCCTTGGCTGATGCCTCAAAGAGCCTCTCCTTCCCCAAGTAGAGATCAATCCTAACAACCTTGGAGACCCCAGCAAAGGGTGATTATCAAGGAAGGATATTGAGGAGCGAGTCCCGGGGGTTGGGGGGGAGGATCCCTCTCCCTTCCACTGAGAGATCAATAAATCGATCGATAGATCGTAAGATCGATGTGAGCGGCTACGTCACCTCCATCAAGGCGTCTGGGAGGCGTTGCAGCAACCGTTTCCCCCATCCGCTGACGATGACCGTCGCACCTGGGGGGAAGGCAAAGAGACAAGAGGTATGACAACAGGCAGTCCTCGACTTACGACCACGATGGAGGCCAACATTTCCATCGCTAAGCGAGACACTCGTTAAGTGAGCTTTGCCCCATCTTACGACCTTCCTTGCCACAGTTGCTAAGGGAATCTGTTCTGCCCCAGCTACGGACCCCCGAAGAACGCAGCACACACACAAAGTCTGTACAAACCTTAGTTTACTAAATTAACCCAGTCTTTTTCAAACAAAGTCTGTTAATTAACTTCCTTAACAGCCTACAAGAATCCAAAGAATAAAGAATCGTAATCTTACTAGGATTGGCAGAATGCCCAGAAGCAATTTGCAGGAAACTGATAAGAGAACTAAGATCAGGACGCGAAGGAGAGTGAACAAAGTTGTTCCCTGCAAATTGCCTCAGTCGTCGTCCGTCCTTAAATTGGAGTTGTTAGTAACATGGTCATTAAGTGAATCTGGCTTCCCCCTTGACTTTCCTTGTCGGAAGGTCACAAAAGAGGATCACGTGATCACGATCATCTAATCTTCATCCACCCACCCATCCTTGGTCCTTGGTGCTCCCTGAGCTTGGTGGTTTCCTTCCAGACATTTCATGACCCAACTAGATAACATCATCAGTGCTAGATGGCAGTAAGGTTTGCTCTATTTGCTATTGTGCATAAACAGGGAGCAACCCCCCCACTCCCTTCTAGTACTGATGATGTTCCCTAGTTGGGTCGTTTAATGTCTGCGAGAAAACAACCAAGCAGCACCAAGGGCCCTACAGTCCTCCTCCTCCTCCTCCTCCTCCTCCTCCTCCTCCTCCTCCTCCTCCTCCTCCTCCTCCTCCTCCTCCTCCTCCTCCTCCTCCTCCTCCTCCTCCTCCTCCTCCTCTTCTTCCTCCTCCTCCTCCCAAACCCTCCTCCCTTCTAGCACTGTTGACGTTACCTATTTGGGTCATGAAACGTCTGCAAGAAAACCATCAAATTCAGAGAGCACCCTGGACCCCACAATCTCCTCCTCCTCCTCCTCTCCACATCTCCACAAATCCCGCTCCCTTCTAGCACTGATGATGTTACCTAGTTGGGTCATGAAACGTCTGCAAGAAAACCACCAAACTCAGAGAGCAGCCAGGACCCCACAATCTCCTCCTCCTCCTCTCCTCCACAAACCCTTCTAGCCCTGATGACTGTTCTGTCCCCCGTCCTCGTCCTCACACAGACAAATGCAGTATCAAACACGCCTGCCAATAATTTATTGTATAAACAGACCAGAATTCCTGGCAGATGAGAGTTCTTGGCAGCTAAGTGTAAAACGCCTGCCCAGTCCAATTAGTACTCCCAAAAAGCAGGAGAAGCCTTATCTGCAGTCCGTTTCCAGAGCGACAAATTATCCACAAGAGTTTAGTCCAAAATATATCTGAGCCGAAGTGCAGGATTCACGATGTGACTCTTTAGAGTTTAAACTTTTGTCCGTCACAAAGCCTGCCGAGCAATCATGCCCCCTTTTATCCCTTGTGGGGCGTGGCTCAGTGACTCAGCTCAATCCCTGGCCCTCCCACGCCTCTTCCTTTGCTGCGCACGCTTCTCCCTCCGACGCTGCCTGGGATCAAGCCAGGATTCATCATCCTCGCTCCCTATCAATGGGTGCTCCAAAATGCCTTCCTCCTGGCCCATCCCAGGCTGTTCCTCCTGGCCTTCAGATGGAACACGAGGCATTGCCAGAGAGGAGGGTCCTGGAGAGGGAGGCCTTGCCAGTTCCTCCCCCTCACCTTCTGAGTCCTCTTCCTCCATGAGGACAGGCTCGGGAGTCGGAGTCACAACAGATGACGTTACCTATTTGGGTCATGAAACGTTTGCAAGAAAACCACCAAACTCAGACAGCACCCAGGACCCCACAGTACATGTCAACCTTGCTTCACAAGATTGCGAGATAACCGATAAGCCATTTGCAAAGATTAGGCCAGTATTTCTCAGACGTGGCCTCTTTACGAGAGACGTGGACTTCAACTCCCAGAATTCCCTAGCCAGCCAGCCTGACTACCCCCTATCCTCACCTTTTGGGTGCGATCCATCTGGGAAGCAAATAGGCATCACGTAATTGTTCAGCGTTGCTTCTCCGGAGAGTTTGACCATGGCGATGTCGTACTCAAAGGTGGCCGCCTTGTAGGAAGGGTGGATGTGGATGGACTGAGGGTGGAGGGTTTGCTCCGTATCGTCTCGCCTCTGAGTTTGGTGCTTCCCTGTTGGAATTATTAGAATTAAAGAGCCTTGGTGGCGCAGCGGACTAAAGCGCTGTTAAATAGCACTTAGCTGCCAACTGCCTGCAATTACTGCGAGTTCGAATCTCACCAGGCTCAAGGTTGACTCAGCCTTCTATCCTTTCGAGGTAGGTAAAATGAGGACCCGGATTGTGGGGGCAATAAGCTGACTTTGCATTAAAAAAAAGAACACCGTGGGAGGGGGGGGCGAAAGCCCTACTAAGCAGGTATATACAAAAGTATGAAGGCTATTGCTTAACGCATTGTAAGCCACCCTGAGTCTCCGGAGAAGGGCGGCATACAAATTAAATTAAATTAAATTAAATTAAATTAAATTAAATTAAATTAAATTAAATTAAATTAAATTAAATTAAATTAAATTAAATTAAATTAAATTAAATTAAATTAAATTAAATTAAATTAAATTAAATTAAATTAAATTAAATTAAATTAAATTAAATTAAATTAAATTAAATAATTAAATTAAATTAAATTAAATTAAATTAAATTAAATTAAATTAAATTAAATTAAATTAAATTAAATTAAATTAAATTAAATTAAATTATTAAATTAAATTAATAAATTAGAATCACAGAATTGGAAGGGACCTTGGAGATCTTCTAGTCCAACCCCCTGCTTAGGCAGGAAAACCCTATCCCGTTTCAGACAAATGGTTGTCCAATCTCTTCTTAAAAACTTCCAGTGTTGGAGCATTTACAACTTGGGAGAGGGGGTTGGAAGAAGAATAGCAGCAGAATTGAGTCAGAAGGGACCTTGGAGGTCATCTAGTCCGACCCCCTGCTCAAGCAGGAGATCCAATACCATTTCAGACAGGTGGCTGCCCAGTCTCTTCTGAAAAGCCTCCAATGATGGAGCACCCACAACTTCTAGTGGCAAGCTGTTCCACTGGTTAATTGTCCTCACTGTCAGGAAGTTTCTCTTTAGTTCCAGGTTGCTTCTCTCCTTGACGAGTTTCCATCACCCCAAATCCAGGACCTGAATTTTGGTGGCTCAGCAAGGCGATTGTTGGGCCTGATTTTACTATCCTTTTTTTATCACGGTTGTTAAGTGAATCTCGCTCCCCTCCCTTGACTTTGCTTATTAGAAGCCCCCCCCTGGAAATGGGGATCACATGACCCCAGGGCCCTGCGACCATCATAAATATGTGCCAGATACCAAGCATCACAATTTTGATCCTAAGGATACTGAGATGGTCATAACTGCGAGGACTGTTTGCCAGTGACTTTCTTCAGTGCCATGGAAAGGAGGCTGAGACGGTCATAACTATGAGGACTGGTTGCCAGTGACTTTCTTCAGTGCCATGGAAAGGAGGCTGAGACGGTCATAACTGTGAGGACCGGTTGCCAATGACCTTCTTCAGCGCCATGGAAAGGAGGCTGAGACGGTCATAACTGCGAGGACCGGTTGCCAGTGACTTTCTTCAGCGCCATGGAAAGGAGGCCGAGATGGTCATAACTGCGAGGACCGGTTGCCAGTGACTTTCTTCAGTGCCATGGAAAGGAGGCTGAGACGGTCATAACTGCGAGGACCGGTGGCCAGTGACTTTCTTTTTTTTAAAAAAAATGTTTTATTTATACATTTTTTTTACTAAATATAAAAAATTCAACGTTGACATGAACAGTGTGTTGTCTGAGTACAGTTAATTTTGGAAATATTAGTAATAGTAACAGTATTCGAAACATTTTGAGAAATAGTAATAATAATAGCAACAATAGTATTCGTAACATAATAATCACATAATAATAATAATAATATTTGCAATTTCAATCAACCTTCCTTATATAATTAATCATACTCCTAAACTTTTAAAATTCTAACTTCTGTTTCTGTTAGTTAGCCATTGATAAAATGAACCCCATGTTAAAAAATATTCTGTTTCTTCCTTCTCCTTAATTTTAAGTGTTGATCTATCCATTTCTGCACATTCTAGTAATTTTTTTAATTACACTTTCTTCTGTAGGGATTTCTTCGTTTTTCTAGTGTTGTGGAAACATAATTCTCGCCACAGTTAATATCTGTAAAATTAAATATGTATTTCCTTTATTGTACTCTTCTGGTAGAATACCCAACAAGAATATTTCTGGTTTTAGGTCTATATGTTGCTTTACCATTTTTTTCTAACCATGGATGTACCGTATTTTTGTCCAATAATTTTTTTGCCTTTGGGCATGTCCACCACATGTGATAATACGAACCCAGTGTCTGATTACATTTCCAACATTTGGCGGACATGTTAAGGGATTTTCTTCAATGCCATGAAACGGTAGTAAATCAAGGAGGACCTGCCAAAGTCCCTCTCCATCCTTGAGTTGCAAACCTGGTTTGTTTCAGAGCGACCGCTTACCCAAGATAACGGTGAAGGAAGACAGGCTGATCACATCCGTATTTCGGAAAACTGGATTTTCGGGATCCAGTTCCTCATGGAGACAGTGAGCGGCTGTCACAACCCACCGGTTGCCTGGAAAATACGAAACACAACATCTAGAGCAGTGGTGGGATTCAAATAATTTAACAACCGGTTCTCTGCCCTAATGACCAGCTGGGTAGGTGTGGCTCAGTGGTCATGTGACCGTGTGGGCATGGCCAACTCAAGATCACTCACATCAATGGGCGCTTCGCCTTAGCTGTTACAATGTAACAAGAGTTAAGCAGAGAGGCAGTTTCTGTAAGCAGGGCAATAAAGATTAGGCTAGAAACACCAGCAGAATGTTTCCTTCCTGCCTTCCTTACAGGATTAGCCCTGTAAAGAACAAAATAAGATTTCTTCCAACATCCGGTTCTCCAAACTGCTTAGAAAGTTAACAACCGGTTCTCCCGAATAGGTGCAAACTGGCTGAACCCCACCACTGATCTAGAGCCCCCTTTCCCTTCTCTGGATCAGCAACCTTGCCCCCACCCCCCCATGAAATTTGGGGTTGCAAATCCGGTTTTTGAACCTCTCGGTGCTGTTTCTCCTATCCAGATCTCCGGGACAGGTCATCCTTGCCTTACGACCACAATTGAGCGCCACATTTCCGTTGTTAAGTGAGTTTTGCCCCATTTCATGACCTTCCTTGCCACCCTTGTTAAGTTAATTAATTGAGCAGATGTTACGTTAGTGACATGGTCGTTAAGCGAATCTGGCTTCCCCATTGCCTTGGCTGGTTGGAAGGTCGCAAAAGGGGATCAGGGACTCCGCAACCGTCATAAACCTGCAGGACGCAGCCAGAGGGGAGATGCATACTACAGGTAGTCCTCGACTTACGACCAAAACTCAGCCCAAAAATTCCTGTCGCTAAGCGAGACATTTGTTAAGAGAGTTTTGCGCCGTTTTACGAACTTGCTCGCCGCAGCTGTTAAGTGAATCACCGCAGATGTTAAGTGAGTCACACGGTTGTTAAGCGAATCCGGCTTCCCCGTTGATTTTGCTTGCTGGAAGGGGATCATGATGCGATCCCGGGATGCTGCAACCGTCGTAAGTACGAGTCAGCGGCCAAGCATCTGAATTTTGATCAGGTGACCATGGGGCAGTTGCAACGGTCATAAGTGCGAACAACGCTCTTAATTAAGTCATTTTTTCCCCCAGTGCCGTTGCAACTTTGAACGGTCACTAAATGAACGGTTTTAAGTCGAGGACTACCTGTATTTCAGCCTCCCCCTCCTTCCTAGTGTTCCCCCCCACCCCCTGTTCTGCTGGCGTAATATAACCCGGAAATCTCTTACCTATGAGGGACCCTCCGCAGAAGGGGTGTCCGTTCCTTTGGAGCATGGCGATCCATGGGGAAATTCCTCTCTGGGCATATCGTCCTTGGATGATCCGGGCCAGCGAGCTTCTGGAAAATTTGGGTTTTCCACAGACTGGGGAAGAACGGAAAAACCAAGATTTAAAATAATGTTTTTTTTCCCAATTTCAGATGGGTGGACTTCAACTCCCAGAATCCCCCAGCCAACATGGCTGCTGGCAAGCTGACTAGGGAATTCTGGGAGCTGAAGTCCACACCTGCCTTAAAGTTACCAAGTTTGGAGAGAATTCTGATCTGGAACCAAGGGAAATGGCTGAAAAGAGGCATATGGATCGCAAGCAATTCCTTTTCGATCCAGTTTCAGCATGCTGTCGTTTGGCAAGATTATGGGACGGCATCTCCACAGAATGGTCCTCGATTTACGACCACAATTGGAACCACAATTTCCCTTGCTAAACAAGGAGATTGTTAAATAAGTTGCACCTGATTTTTCTGACCTTTTTTTTTTCCTTTTTTGCCAGGGTTGCTATGCGAATGACTGAAGTCGTTAAATGAATCATACAGCCATTAAGCGAACCCAGCTTCCTCCAGTGGCTTTGCTTGTCAGAAGCCGGCTGGAAGGGACACAAATAGAGATCACATGGCAGTCGAACCGTCGTAAATACACGGACCCATGGCTCGCATTTTAATCACGTGACTATAGGAATGCTGCAATGGTCATAAGTGTGAGGACCAGCTGTAAATCACTATTTTCAGTGCCGTGGACACTTTCAATGGTTGCTAAACGAATTATAAATCAAGAATTACCTGTAGGACAGAAGTAACAATCACCCCAGCTGCTATTGCTAAGGGAAATTTGAATTTGCTTCAAGATCTTAAAGGCAATTTGGCGATACAAGATTGTTGTGTCAACGGTTTTATTCATTTTCTTATCAAAGGTTATTAATTACAAAAAGTTAGGAATGCTACAAAATATAAAACCCATAATAAATGGCGTAATATCTCTTAAATATGTAACAGAGCACAGAATATATACCAAACCTAAACACATTTTGGAATATAATATTTCTTTCAAATATGGCCTGATGTCATATATTTATCTATATATCTATAGTCACCAGAGGTGGGATTGAGCCAGTTCGCACCTATTCGGGAGAACCGGTTGTTAGAAGAAATCATATTTTGTTTTTTTCCACTTTACAGGGCTAATCCTGTAAGGAAGGCAGGAAGGTAACATTCTGGTGGTATCTCTAGCCTAATCTTTATTGTCCTGCTTACAGAAACTGCCTCTCTGCTTAACTGCTATTACATTGTAACAGCTAAGGCGAAGCGCCCATAGACGTGAGTGATGTTGAATTGGCCACGCCCACACGGTCACATGACCACTGAGCCACGCCTACCCAGCTGGTCATTAGGGCAGCGAACCAATTGTTAGATTATTTGAATCCCACCACTGATAGTCACACAATCTTGGAAGCAGTCCAGGATACCAAAAAAGGAAAATTATTATACATAACGAAGTTGTACAGGTAGTCCTCAACGTACGGCCACAATGGAGCCCAAATTCCCCATTGCTAAGTGAAACAGACGTTAAGCGAATGTTACCACCTTTCTTGCCACCCTTGTTAAGTGAATCACTGGAACTTCCGGTTAGCGATTCGTGGGGAGACGGTGGAAGGAGAGCGATTCCTACTCTTCAACCCCGGATTTTTTCGTGTTTTGGGCATTGCGAACTAGAGAGGGAGTCTGGAGAGCGCCAAAGCGTGGGGCGAGTGCCTGCCGCTCGAACGGACGCCTCTGTTAACTCAGCGCGAAGACGTCTGTCATTTTGAAATGGCAGACTCGAGGCTGCGATAAACCAACAAAGAGCCGGGGAGAGAAGAAGATGGGAGCAGATAGTGTTAGAAGCGGAGTTTTGCTGGAACACCGTAAACCCACAGGAGTTTTGGAGAAGTGAGATCGATCCTGTCAGAACAGAAGTGAATCACTGCACTACTTAAATGAGTAACATGGTCATTAAATGAATCTGGTTTCCCCGTTGACTTGGCTGGTCAGAAGGTTGCAAAAGGGGATTGCGGGACTCTGCAACCGTCATAAGTACATGCCAGTTGCCAAGCGTCTGAATTTTGATCACACGACGGTGGGAATGCTGCAACAGTCGTGAGAAAAATGGTCCTAAGTCACTTTTTTCAGTGCCGTTGGAACTTCAAACAGTCACTAAGTGAATTTTTGTAAATCGAGGACAGTTGGTAGATTATTGATGTGCGTTTGTGTCAAAACAGACAAGATGTCAGCTTGTAACTGTGCATTCAATGCCCCAACCTCTTCTCTTTCATGAATATATAGTAGTGCAAAAGGGAATAAAAAAAAGATTAAACAATTCATCACTATGAATTAAAATGGTTATTCAAACAGCTCTAAACCTAAAGGAGAAATTCAGCTATTACTCAATCTATGACCACACTTGAACCCCAACTTTTCTGTCGCTAAGTGAAACAGTGATGAAGTGAGCGGTCTTCCATTTTAGAACCTGTCCCGCCACGGTGGTTAAACGAATCCCTGCTGTTGTTAAGCGAATCACACGGTCGTTAAGCGAATCTGGCTTCCCCCGTTGACTTGGCCGGTCAGACGGTCGCAAAAGGGGATCATGTGACCCCCCGGGACATTGCAACCGTCATAAAGATGAGTCAGTTGTCCAGCATCCGAATGTAAATCACTTGAGCATGGGAATGCGGCAAAAAATGGTCATAAGTCTTTTTTCCAGCGCCGTTGTAACTTCGGTCACTAAACGAACTGTCGTAAGTCAAGGACTAGCTGTATATTGGTCTATCTTTCTTGCACAGCAATAAATAGATCTTCTTTAAACGACTGAGCAGAATCATCTCTCTTTGCAAGAAAAAGAGTAGAATTTCTCCATTAGAAGCATCTACCGAAGTATTTCTTAACCGTGGTAGCTTGAAGATGGGTGGACTTCAACTCCCAGAATCCCCCAGCCAGCAGCGCTGGCTGGGGGAATTCTGGGAGTTGAAGTCCACCCATCTTCAAGCTTCCAAGGTTGAGAAACACTGATCTACAGGTAGTCCTCGACTTACAACAGTTCATTTAGTGACCTTTTGAAGTTACAACGGCACTGAAAAAGGCGACTTAGGATCATTTTCCACCCTTATGACCGTTGCAGCACCCCCATGCTCACTTGAATAAAATTCAGACCCTTGGCAACTGACTCATAGTTATGACAGTCGCAGTGTCCCGGGGACACGTGATTCCCCTTTTGCGACCATCTGACAAGCAACGGGGAAGGCTGGATTCACTTAACAACCACGTCACTAACTTAACAGCTGCAGGGGTTCACTTAACTGTGGTGAGAAAAGTTAGTTGTAAGAAAGGAGCAAAACTCACTTTTTAACCCATTTCTCACTTAACAACATAAATGTTGGGCTCAATTGTAGTCGTAAGTTGAGGACTACCTGCATTTCTATCTGCCCCAACGTTTCCTGCAATTCTTTCTTTTTTTGGCGACGAGGTAGGGAAGAGTGGGAAATGACGGTTAGTTAAAGAAATGAAAATAATTTGCATTCAAAGAGTGATTTGGATAGGTTAAAAACTGAACAACACTGAAATGCTGCACACAAGCACAACCACACAAATGTTTGGAGTGTCTCGTTGAATTTGGGGAGTCTATATTTCACCTGGAAAAATTTACCCAACCATTCAGATTTCGGGCTCCAACTGACAAGAGGCTCAAACCTCTTTCTACTTTCAAAGGACCAGATTCCTATTCCAGAAACGGCCACTAGATGGAGCAAATGTTCCACCAACAGTGTTTCTCAACCTCCGGAACTTTTAAGATGGCACTTCAACTCTCAGATTTCCCCAGCCAGTAGGGGGAATGCTGGGAATTGAAGTCCACGCGTCTTCAAAATTAAGAAGCACTGCTTTTTAGCTCAACACAGTCTTGAATCCCCTTTTCTACAAAATGACAAAATTCAGCGCATCTTTAAACCGTCCCATTGCCAACACCGAAAAAGCTGGGAAGAAAGTTGTAGACGATGCCACGGACGCCGTATAATACACGCCAATCGCATGTTTCGGGAGTTTGCGGGATTAGTAACGTGGGAATGTTGCTTCTTCTCAGGCATGCAATGTTGCAGGTGGAGTGTCTGATATTTGATGCAAGGGAGAAATATCTCCAGATCTTACTCCCTATCCATAATGCCCTCAAAAAACTTGGAATGTTGCCGAGTTTAGTTGACGTTCTTCAAACACAAGTCCAGTCCTTGGGTTGAGTCTCGTTTTAGTCCAGTTCATCTCTTCTCCAGATTGGAATCCAGGAATGTCCACCCTGTTTTCTCTTGCAGCCAGTCCACATAGTTGGACACCTTGGTGTAAACCCCGTAGACTTGCTTGCTGCCACATTCTTCTGGTCCACCCCAGGAGACCAATCCTTGGGCCACCCACCTTCGGTCGTCCAAGTCTCGGATGACAAACGCACCTCCGCTGTCCCCAAGGCAGGTGTCCTTCCCTCCTTCGTAATAACCGGCGCAGAACATATTCTCCGTCACGCTGTAGTTCCCAGATCTGGACTCATAACTTGTCTTGCACTCCGCATGGAGGACTACAGGTAGCTTCACATACTGAAGAACATCTGACAAGGTCTGCATCCCAGAACTGATGACCTCATCCACCGTGATGTTGGGGTTGGAGATACCCCAACCGGCCACTAAGCCCAACGTGTTGGGTTGAGGTCCTCCTAACTCGTGCGGATCCTGAGGTAGACAAACCGGCATAATGTAAGGTCCCATGGTCACCTTCTCCTTCAACTTGACCAACGCGATGTCATGGTTATAATTCTGGATATCGAAAGACTCGTGGAGAATGATCTTCTCCACTGTCCGGTTGACTGCGTCGATTTTGTTCCGGACGTCGTGAAGGCCCAGGTAGACGTTGACGTGTTCTTTGGAGACGGCGATCACCGTGTTGTCCCGTCGTTGGGAACGGAGGACGTGAGCGGCGGTCAAGACCCACGATTCGGACAGGAGGGCTCCGCTTCCGAACCACCGGTCGTTGGGCACCCGAGACGTGTCCTCAACCACGATCAGAGCTTGCCAGGGGAAAAAACCAGGTTCTGCGTTTCTCCCGCCGATTATTCGCTTGACCAGGGTGGGCAGAGTGCGGCTGGGTTGTCCACACACTAAGGAAGGAAAACAACACAGCGCACAATTAGCCTTCGGCACTCCCGCAAACAGAGCAAAGCTGCGAATTGTGGTAGATTATGCCAAATTTGCCCTCTGTCATCCGATGTCCTACCTACAACGTAGCACAGGTAGTCCTCAACTTACGACCACAAATTGAGCCCAAATTATTTAGGGTGAAGCGAGGGTGTGGCTAAGGGTGTTTTGTCCCATTTTGCAACCTTTCACGGCAGTTGTTAAGCGAATCATGTAGCCATTAAGCGAATCTGGGTTCCCCCATTGATTTTGCTTGTTGGGAAGTTTGGGAAGGTTACAAAAACTGATCACGTGATACCCGGGACACTGCAACCGTCATAAGTACATGCCAGTTGCCAAGCGTCTGAATTTTGATCACGTGACTGTCGGTTGATGCTGCAACCGTCTGAAAAACGGTTTCAAAACAGTGTGTGAAAAACCGTCACAAGTCACTTTTTCCAGTGCCGTTGTAACTTCGAAACGTCACTAAGTGAACGGTTGTAAATTGAGGACTACCTGCCTTGGATGGTGATTCTTGGCAAACTGGATTGCATTTAATTTCATTGGGAGAGACCCCTGGATTGACAACAAGCCAGCCGTCGAAACACCAAATTTACATGCCTGATTTAAAATGAAGAAAGCTCGCCTTTCGATTTTGCATTGATATGACACCCTGCTTTCAAACTTGAATTACATGGCAGATTCGTCCCCAAGAAACCAGGCGCGCTTGAATGGCAAAAGGAAGGAAGTTTAGGATTACAAAAAATAAATAAATAAACTGTGCAATGAATTATTTTTCAAACGTGCAATTATTTTCCCCAGCATAAAATTCTCTGCAATTCTTTAGTTTCTTCTGATTAACTTTCTCTTAAAATCCATGCCGAGTTTGTTTTGTTTTTTTCAAGAAGAGACAGGATAGTCACTTGTCTGAAATAGGATCTCCTGCTTGAAGAGGGGGCTGGACTAGAAGATCTCCAAGGTCCCTTCCATCTCTGTTATTCTATTCTATTCTATTCTATTCTATTCTATTCTATTCTATTCTATTCTATTCTATTCTATTCTATTCTATTCTATTCGATTCGATTCTATTTGATTTGATTTGATTTGATTCGATTCGATTCCTTTTTTCTATTTTCTATTCTATTCTCATTTTCTATATTCTATTCTATTCTGTTCTATTCTATTCGATTCCTTTTTTCTATTTTCTATTTTATTCTCATTTTCTATATTCTATTCTATTTCTTTTTTCTATTTTCTATTCTATTCTCATTTTCTATTCTATTCTATTCTATTCTATTCTATTCTATTCTATTCTATTCTATTCTATTCTATTCTATTCTATTCCTTTTTTCTATTTTCTATTTTATTCTCATTTTCTATATTCTATTCTATTCTATTCTATTCTATTCTATTCCTATTCCATTCTATTCCTTTTTTCTATTTTCTATTCTATTCTCATTTTCTATATTCTATTCTATTCTATTCTATTCTATTCTATTCTATTCTATTCTATTCTATTCTATTCTATTCTATTCTATTCTATTCTGTATCAATACACGTAATCCTCGATTTAACAACTTCAACTGAGCCCAAAATTTACGTTGCTAACTGAGACATTTGTTAAGTGACGTTTGCCTCATTTTATGACCTTTCTTGCCACCGCCGTTAAACAAATCACTGCGGTTCTTAAGTTAGAAACATGGCTGTTAAGAGAATCCAACTTCCCCATGGGCTTTACTTATCAGAAGGTCGCAAAAGGGGAATCATGGGACACCGCGACTGTCATAAATACGAGTCAGCGGCCAAGCGTCTGAATTTCGACCACGTGATTGCGGGGAGGCTGCGATGGCCGTAAGTGTGAAACACGGCCCTTTTTCAGTGCCGTTGTAACTTTGAACCATCAGTAAATGAACTGTTATAAGTCGAGGACTACCTGTAAAATAGCATTCCCAGAATTCTTTCAGGATCTGAGTCCTATGGAGATAGAGCGGCATACAAATCAAATCAAATTAAATTAAATTAAATCTGTTCACCGGCATGGATCTTAAGAGTGAAAGCGACCGATTTCCATCGTATCCAAAGATTTTTCCCTGCCCTTCTTTGAAAAGTGGCATGATCTACCAGCAATGATGGAGACCCCGTACATGGTATAATCCATCATTGCTTATCTGTGCATCTCAAATACCTCGGTGGGATGCGAAGGCCACGTATGTGGGGAAGAAGCCACGTCGTTCTGTCTAGGATGACTTGCTCGTTCTTTGGAGCTGATCTAGGACCACCAGCAACACAACAGAACAAGGAAAGTTGTAGGATTGTCGCTCGCACATTTGGGGAAGTGCACTGAACCTTTGGCTCTGCTCCCCAGGATTACCGAGGCTAAAATATAGGAAGAACAGTTGCAGGAATTGGGTAGGTCTAGTTTAATGAGAAGAAGGACCAGGGGAGACATGATAGCATCTTCCAATATCTTCCAATATCTTCCAATATCTCAGGGGCTGCCCCAAAGAAGAGGCAGTCAAGCTATTCTCCAAAGCCCCTGAAGGCAGGACAAGAAGCAACGGGTGGAAACTAATCAAGAAGAGAAGCAACCTGGAATTAAATGAGAAATTTCCTAACAGTGAGAACAATTAACCAGTGGAACTACTGGCCTCCAGAAATTGCGAATGCTCCAACACTGGAAGTTTTTAAGAAGAGATTGGATAGCCATTTGTCTGAGGTGGTGTAGGGTTTCCTGCCTAAGCAGGGGGTTGGACTAGAAGACCTCCGAGGTCCCTTCTGACTCTGTTATTCGGTAGTTGCTGGATTAGCCAGCATGTCGTTTTTTTCCCTGGCATGCAAACTGGGTTATACACCATCCAGGCTGTATCGCGAGAGCAGATTGTGAAGAAAGAACACAAACGCACGACAAAGCATTCGCTGTCCCACAGCTGGACAGTTTCTAACAAAAGCTTCAGCCTGGATAAATCAAACACAAACACTTCGCTTCCCACTTCACACCCAATTGGCAAGCGTGGAGAACCTCTTGGTGCGTCAAAGCAGCGCAAACCGTGTGAAATTTTCTCCCCCTTGAAAGCAAAGCCCCAAACCTACAATAGATTGTAGGGATTTCAGCCCCGTAATGTTCAGTTCCTACCACAAGCGACAATGCAATGAACAGAACCAGGTCTCTTTGCAACCCCATTTAACACGGGGTTGTGGGAATACAGCAGCAGCTACGTGAAATTCATGCAGCTGCGTGAAATTTTGCAGTTTTCTTCGTTGATCGACTTTCGTTGGCACCCCAAGAGCTGCCCTGGTCTCCCCAGGAAGAAAACCCGGTTAGTAGCCAGCTCGTCACATCCTCAGCTCTGTCCTGTCTTCCAAGAAGAAAACTTAGTTAACAGCTGGCTTGTTTTATTCTAAAAACTGACGACACCCTCGAGGCATCTACCGTGTTTTCCCCGAAAATAAGACCCTGTCTTATATTTTTTTTGAACCCCGAAATAAGTGCTTGGCCTTATTTTTGGGGAGGTCTTCTTATTTTATTTATTTATTTATTTATTGGTTCGAGATATATATATTTAATTTGATTTATATGCCGCCCTTCTCCGGAGACTCAGGGAGGCTTACAATGCGCTAAGCAATAGCCTTCATACTTTTGTATATTTTATACAAAGTCAGCTTATTGCCCCCACAAACTGGGTCCTCAATTTACCTACCTTAGAAAGGATGGAAGGCTGAGTCAACCTTGAGCCTGGCGAGATTTGAACTTGCAGTAATTGCAGGCAGCTGGTGCTACTTAACAGTGCATTAGTCTGCTGCGCCACCAAGGCTCTTTTGGGGTGCATGGAGCAAGATGGGGCTCCTCTTGCCGTCTTACCTGATTTCCAGCTCTGCGTTTAAATATTTTCAGGGAGGGCTTATTTTCGGGGGGAGGATAATTTTAACGCATGCGCTCAAAAGCCCGATGGGGCTTATTATCAGGAGATGTCTTATTTTCGGGGAAACAGCCTGTAGTACAGTGGACTAAAGGACTGTTATTAACAACTGCTGCCTGCAATTACTGCAGGTTCGAATCTCGCCAGGCTCAAGGTTGACTCAGCCTTCCATCCTTTCTAAGGTAGGTTAAATGAGGACCCAGATTGTGGGGGCAATAAACTGACTTTGTATAAATATACAAAAGTATGAAGGCTATTGCTTAACGCATTGTAAGCCGCTCTGAGTCTCCGGAGAAGGGCGGCATATAAATTAAAGCAAAAAAAAAAACAAAAAAAAAACAAACAACCAGGGGTATTTTAACCTTGGTGTCTGTTGCTGATGTAGGAAGGAGCTTTGCAGAAGGCGATCACAATTTTGGCCTGAAAGAAAGGAAGCCATGCGGTATGTGTCTGTGTGTGCTGGAAGTTGGGGAGGGAATTGGGGTACCTGGCTGGCAGGAGGGTAGACGGGTGCCCAGCTCGTTGCTTCTCCACGCTCCTTTGGCGTCGCAGGCGAAGATCCCTGCCGAAAAGCAAAAGGTGGAAATCTGATTTTTTTTTTTATATCAAGTTTTATTTGTTTTTTCCCCCTCCACATTCACCCACATCTTTTTTTGAACGGAGTATTGGCCATTATTTTTTTATTATTATTTATTAAATTTATATGCCGCCCATCTCCGGAGACTCAGTGGACTCTATCTTATCTTATACAATTTATCAAATTCAAATACATTTTACTCCATTACAATTTTTGCCACAATTTTCTTTTCCCCCCCTTTTTAAAAAAAATCATATCTCAATATTTCTTTGCTTACTTACATAAACAACCTCTTCGTTCGCCCTCAAATTCTAATTTTCCTGCTTATTCATATTTATTCTCTTTTATTCTTTA
The DNA here is from genome assembly GCA_037215915.1 of Pantherophis vulpinus. Lineage (NCBI taxonomy): Eukaryota > Metazoa > Chordata > Lepidosauria > Squamata > Colubridae > Pantherophis > Pantherophis vulpinus. The sequence continues at coordinate 106,467,409 of JAXLNS010000006.1, forward strand.
ACAATTCATTCTTTATCTTAATATATTTGTGTTTGTTCGGGGTTGCCTTTCTTCCATTTCATCTTTTTTATTGTACAGCAATCTTTCTCCTCCAACCTATCATCTCCCTCTGGAAATCTGATTACGGGTCGACCTCAAACGCCTGACAGAATTGCAGAAATGTTTGCCGTGCAAGAAGTTTGATACCCAAATATATTTGATTCTAGTTTATATTGTTTCCATTCCCCCCCGAACATATTAACAGAACCCACAAGGGTCCGAAAATCGGGGTCTCCACTGGATAATTGACGGTCAAGCTGAAACCAGCTAAAAAAAATGAGCAAAGTTCCTCAAACCCCCCAAATAAGTTAGCCAGACCCAATCCACATATCAAAGGATAAGGCCTGCACACATAAACAGGGTTAATTAAATGAGGTCTCCCAGAGGAACTGCATGCTCACAAGAATAAACATACCAACACACACACACACAGGCCATTTCTTAGCAGCCTGTCTCTAAAGGCAAACTATTTTGCTTTGAGGAATAAATATTTCTTCTTTCCTGACCACCGTCTGGATCTCATTTTTATTTATTCTCGCACAACCTCGACTCCAGTTGGAATCCCAAATTAGTCTTCTGACGGTCAGGATGGGCCATCTTGGACCGAGCATCCTTTCCTTGTCCAGCCCTCTATACCTTGAATCTCTTTGCCCCATTTTGTGACTGTTCTCCTTCCGTTGACTTCACTGCCGCATTCACACAACACCCTTAACCTGGATCTGAACCTAACCCGTTTTGGGGGGTTTGTACGACAGCTGGAACCAGAAGCCGACCTAAAAAGCTGGGCTAACTCAGCACGCAAAGCTGCCAGAAACCTCCCAGGTTTAAGACTAGCCGAAACTTGGCAATGGAGGCCCCCAAGCAACATGTTCCCCGGAGGACCCCAGGAAGACCCTCACCTGTGACGTTGGGAACCATTTGGTAGAAGGGCTCTTGGCAGAAATACCGGATCTCCGACTGGTACGTGGTCAGGTTTTGGGGGGTGGAGAAGGTGACGGAGCCGTGCGAGATTTCTCGGGGGGCTTTGCAGTCTGCAACTGGGAAGGAGAAGAGAAGGAAGAGGGTTACTTCCGGAAACAGCTCCGTCCTCATCCCAGTTTTGCCCTTGTAGGAAGCCCCCCCCCCAGAAGAATGAAATATTTTGGGGAAATATTAAGAGGCAGAATATTATATTTTCCCCAAAGGAGAAATGGAGACACATGTTCTTAGAGGCAGAAAGCAGCCCCCAAGTTTGTCTGTCTGTCTTTTTCTTTCTTTCTTTCTTTCTTCCTTTCTTCCTTCCTTCCCCCTCTTTCTCTCTCTCTCTTTCTTCCTTCCTTCTTTCCCTCTCTTTCTTTTCCTTCCTTCCTTCCCACCTCTCTTTCTCTCTTCCTTCCTTCCTTCCCCCTCTCTTCCTTCCTTCCTTCCCTCTCTTTCTTTTCCTTCCTTCCTTCCCCCCCTCTCTTCCTTCCTTCCTTCCCTCTTTCTTTTCCTTCCTTCCTTCCCCCTCTCTTCCTTCCTTCCTTCCCTCTCTTTCTTTTCCTTCCTTCCTTCCTTCCTTCCTTCCTTCCCACCTGTCTTTCTCTTTCTCTCTCTCTTCCTTTCTTTCTTCCTTCCTTTCACCCTCTTTCTCTCTTCCTTTCTTCCCTCTTTCTTTTCCTTCCTTCCTTCCTTCCTTCCTTCCTTCCTTCCTTCCTTCCTTCCTTCCCCCCTCTCTTCCTTCCTTCCTTCCCTTTCTTTTCCTTCCTTCCTTCCCCCCTCGCTCTTCCTTCCTTCCTTCCCTCTTTCTTTTCCTTCCTTCCTTCCTTCCTTCCCCCCTCTTTTTCTCTTCCTTCCTTCCTTCCCTCTCTCTTTCTTTTCCTTCCTTCCTTCCTTCCTTCCTTCCTTCCTTCCTTCCTTCCTTCCTTCCTTCCTTCCTTCCTTCCTTCCTTCCTTCCCCTCTCTTTCTCTTTCTCTTTCTCTTTCTCTTTCTCTCTCTTCCTTCCTTCTTCCTTCCTTCCTTTCAACAGTTTATTTATACATTTTCATTTAACAAACCTAAGTGCTTGGTGAACAGTGTATTGCCTGGGTATAATTTGCAATGGTCATAGGAGTGAGAAACGGTCATAAGCCACTTTTTTCAGTGCCGTTCTAACTTTGAACGGTCACTAAATGAACCGTTGTGAGTCAAGGACTACCTGTACAGGTAATCCTTGACTTATGAACACAATCAAGTCAAAAAGTTCTGTTTGTAAGCAAGACATGGGTTATTGTCAACTTTGCCCCGTTTGACGGGGTTTCTCGCCACCGTTGTTAAGTGAATCAGCGCAGTTATGAAGCTAGTGAAATGGCCGTTAAGTGAATCTGGCTTCCTTATGGTCTTTGCTAGTCAGACGGTCGCAATAGGGGATCACGTGACCCTGGGACACTGCAACCGTCATAAATACGAGTCTTATTCCCAATTTTGAATTACGTGACCACGGGAATCTTGCAACGGTCGTTAAGTGTGAAAAACGGGTCCTCAGTCCCTTTTTCCAGGGCCGTCGTAACTTTGAACTGTCGCTAAACGGACGGTTGAAAACGGAGGATGACCTGGGAGTGGTTCTGTGGTTACCGAAAGCAGGTATATAGAAGCTTTTTCCTGAAGGGAATGCCATCAAAAAAGCCAAAGCAAAACCTTCAGCTCTTCCCACAAAACGCACGTGAAATTTTATTCACATTTTATTTTCCGCCGTGGTGGTAGCCATGATTTGCCTCTTTCAAACAACAATGAGTCACAGGGATGCTAGCAATGACTAATTAGGTATTAATACGCTGTTTTAGCATGCGGTGCGAACACACTCAGTGTCTCCTCTCTTGCCCAAAGGATTTAAAATGAATTAATCCAGTGAATAAATTAACAGAGTTGGAAGGGAATTTGGAGGTCAGTGTTTCTCAACCTTGGAAGCTTGAAGATGGGTGGACTTCAACTCCCAGAATCCCCCCAGCCAGCGGCACTCAGACAAAACGGCCATCAACGGGCACATAGAGATGGACCACATTTACACACCATTCAAAAGAGACAATCAAAAAGCTAAAAGATCACTACACTTCCTGGCCAGAAATAAAATATCCACAAGAGCAGAAATTAACACAGTGTTTCTCAACCTTGGTAGCTTGAAGATGGGTGGACTTCAACTCCCAGAATCCCCCAGCCACCTGGCTGGGGGATTCTGGGAGTTGAAGTCCACCCATCTTCAAGCTACCAAGGTTGAGCAACACTGTTGTAGGTCATTTAGTCCAAGCAGGAGACCCTACCTACACCATTTAAAATTAAACCTGTTGTGCCGATTTTTCTAGATGCAGAGATCATTTGCGGGGGCGGATGCAAATCAAGAAATGGATATTTAATTTTTTGCTTTTATATATTCATCAGAGGTGGGTTTCAGCAGGTTCGGACCAGTTCTGGAGAACCGGTAGCGGAAATTTTGAGTCGTTCGGAGAACCGGTAGTAAAAATTCTGACTGCCCCCCCCTCCCCCATCTATTCTCTGCCTCCCGAGTCCCAGCTGATCGGGAAGAAATGGGGATTTTGCAGTATCCTTCCCCTGGAGTGGGGAGGGAATGGGGATTTTACAGTATCCTTCCCCTGGAGCGGGGAGGGAATGGGGATTTTGCAGTATCCTTCCCCCAGGAGTGGGGAGGGAATGGGGATTTTACAGTATCCTTCCCCTGGAGTGGGGAGGGAATGGGGATTTTGCAGTATCCTTCCCCTGGAGTGGGGAGGGAATGGGGATTTTGCAGTATCCTTCCCCTGGAGTGGGGTGGGAATGGAGATTTTACAGTATCCTTCCCCTGGAGTGGGGAGGGAATGGAGATTTTACAGTATCCTTCCCCTGGAGTGGGGAGGAAATGGAGATTTTACAGTATCCTTCCCCTGGAGTGGGGAGGGAATGGGGATTTTGCAGTATCCTTCCCCTGGAGTGGAGTGGGAGTGGGGATTTTACAGTATCCTTCCCCTGGAGTGGGGAGGGAATGGGGATTTTGCAGTATCCTTCCGCTGGAGTGGGGAGGGAATGGGGATTTTGCAGTAACCTTCCCCTGGAGTGGGGTGGGAATGGAGATTTTACAGTATCCTTCCCTCAGGAGTGGGGAGGGAATGGGGATTTTGCAGTATCCTTCCCCTGGAGTGGGGAGGGAATGGGGATTTTGCAGTAACCTTCCCCTGGAGTGGAGTGGGAATGGCAGTTTTACAGTATCCTTCCTCTGGAGTGGGGAGGGAATGGGGATTTTGCAGTATCCTTCCTCTGGAGTGGGGAGGGAATGGGGATTTTACAGTATCCTTCCTCTGGAGTGGGGAGGGAATGGAGATTTTACAGTATCCTTCCCCTGGAGTGGAGTGGGAATGGGGATTTTGCAGTATCCTTCCCCTGGAGTGGGGAGGAAATGGGGATTTTGCAGTATCCTTCCCCTGGAGTGGGGTGGGAATGGAGATTTTGCAGTATCCTTCCCCTGGAGTGGGGAGGGAATGGGGATTTTGCGGTATCCTTCCCCTGGAGTGGGGAGGGAATGGAGATTTTACAGTTTCCTTCCCCTGGAGTGGGGAGGGAATGGGGATTTTACAGTATCCTTCCCCTGGAGTGGAGTGGGAATGGGGATTTTGCAGTATCCTTCCCCTGGAGTGGGGAGGGAATGGGGATTTTGCAGTATCCTTCCCCTGGATTGGGGAGGGAATGGGGATTTTGCAGTATCCTTCCCCTGCCACGCCCACCAAGGCATGCCACGCCCACCAAGCCACACCCACAGGACCAGTAGTAAAAAATGTTGAAACCCACCACTGATATTAATGTATAACTACCCATTTCTATAACACCAAATCAAGGCCAAAAGTTGGGTGTATTTATTTTTTCCTTGGCTAGGAGAAGTTGGAAGTCAATGCCCTCTTTTCTTTCTTTTTCTTTCCCCCCTTGTATCTCTCCTCCCTTTTCCCCTCCCCGTTACCTTCCCTCCCCTTCCCTTCCTTTCCTATTTTCTTTTTCTTTTTGTATTTTATACAATAAAAATCAAAAATGGGAAAAAATAAATAAATGGATCTTTTTTTTTACAGTGGCTGCAGAGAAATTCCCTGAAAGAAACTGACTTTTTTCCCCCTCTCAATTTACGACCAAAAGGGAGCCCCCCCCAAAAAAGGTTGTAAAAATTTTGCACAATTCGCTTAACGCTGCTTAATGTTGGAAGTTCCGGTTCCCTCTGTACAGATAGTCCTCCACTTACGAACATTCATTTAGTGACCATTTGAAGTTACAACGGCCCTGAAAAGAAGTGACTTACGACCGTGGCAAGCATCCCCCATGGTCACGTGATCCAAAATTCAGATGCTCGGCAACAGACTCGTATTTATGACTGTCGCAGTGTCCTGGGGTCATGTGTTCCCCTTTTGTGACCATCCGCCGAGCCAAGTCGAAGGGGAAAGCCAGATTCACTTAAGGACCGTTTGACTAACTTAAAAAACTGCAGGGATTCACTTAACAACGATGGCAAGAAAGGCTGTAAAAATAGGGCAAAACCCACTTCGCCAATGTCTTGCTTAACAACAGAAATTTTGGGCTCAGTTGTGGTCGTAAGTCGAGGACTACCAGTATTATAGTCTGGGCTGACTGTTTGATGCAGCATTTTCAATTGTTTTTTTATGTTTTTTCTCCTTTTTATAAATTTTATTTGGTTAAATTAAAAGACGTGTATTTTAGGTTTTATATGTTTTCTCTAGTTTTGTAGGCCTCCCAGAGTCAACGGGAATTTGGTGCCCTTAGATTAAAATTAATAAATTATGTGGCCTAGAGGAATACAGATAGTCCTCGACTTACGACCACAACTGAGCCCAGAATTTATGTTGCTGAGTGAGAAATTTAAGTTGAGTTTTGCCCCATTTTACGACTTTTCTCGCCACATTTGTTAAGTGTACCGCTGCGGTTGTTAAGCGAGTAACCTGGTTGTTAAGCGAATCGGGCTTCCCCATGGACTTTGCTTCTCAGAAGGTCGCAAAAGGGGATCACGTGACCACCGGGACACTGCGACGGTCATAAATGTGAGTCAGTTGCCAGGCGTGTGAATTTTGATCACTTGAGCTTGGGGAGACTGCAATGGTCGTAAGTGTGAAAGAGGGTCCCAAGTCTCTTTGTCCACTGCCGTTGTAACTTTGAACGGGCACTAAATGAACTGTTGTAAGCCGAGGACTCGCTGTAACCGCTTCTGGGCAATGTTTTCTCCACAGCCGCTTGTCTAAGCCATGCGCAGGAAGTCCAGTCCAAAGGGGAACAACTTCTGTGGCAATTTATGGGCGTTTTTCCTCTCTTCCCCTAATCACAACCTCTAAAAAAAATTCTATTCTATTCTATTCTCTCTCTCTCACACTTTTTCTCTTTCTCTTTTTGTCTCTTTGTCTCACTTTCTCTTTTTCTCTCACTTTCTCTCTCCTTTCTCTCTCTTTTCTTTCTCTCTTTTCTTTTTTTGTCTCTCTTTATCTCACTCTTTTTCTCTTTCTCTCTTTCTTCCCCCTCTCTTCTTTCTTTTCTTTTTGTCTCTCTATATCTCACTTTCTCTTTTTCTCTCACTTTCTCTTTCCCCTTTCTCTCTCTTTTCTTTCTCTCTTTTCTTTTTTTGTCTCTCTTTATCTCACTCTTTTTCTCTTTCTTCCCCCTCTCTTCTTTCTTTTCTCTTTTTGTCTCTCTATATCTCACTTTCTCTTTTTCTCTCACTTTCTCTCTCCCCTTTCTCTCTCTTTTCTTTCTCTCTTTTCTTTTTTTGTCTCTATCTCACTCTTTTTCGCTTTCTCTCTTTCTTCCCCCTCTCTTCTTTCTTTTCTCTTTTTGTCTCTCTATATCTCACTTTCTCTTTTTGTCTCACTTTCTCTCTCCCCTTTCTTTTTTTCTTTTCTCTTTGTCTCTCTTTATCTCACTCTCTTTTCCTCTTTCTCTTTCTTCCCCCTCTCTTCTTTCTTTTCTCTTTTTGTCTCTCTTTATCTCTCTTTTTCTCACTTTCTCTCTCTCCCCTTTCTCTCTCTCTTCTTTCTCTTTTTGTCTCTCTTTATCTCACTCTTTATCTCTCACTTTCTCTCTCTCCCCCCTTTCTCTCTCTCTTCTTTCTTTTTGTCTCTTTTTCTCTCCCTCCCTGTTCTGTCTCTCTTCTTTCTCTCTTTTTGTCTCTCTTTATCTCACTCTCTTTTTCTCTTTTCCTTTCTTTCTCTGTCTCTTTTTCTCTTTGTCTCTCTTTATCTCACTCTTTTTTCTCTGTTCCCTCACTTCTCTCTCTCTCTCCTTCCTTTCTCTTTCTTTTTCTCACTCTTTCTCTTTCTTATTCTTTCTCTTTCTCTTTCTTTTGCTTTCTCTCTCTCTCTCTTCCTTTCTCTCCCTCCCCTCCCCCCTTTCTCTCTCTCACACACAAACACACACAATTTTTCAAGGCAACTTGGGTAGCCATCTCCCTTCTTCTTTAAGGATTTCCTTGCAATCCACGTGACTCCCTGGCCTGCTTTTCCTGGCACTGCCTAATCATTGTTTGTTGTTCTCCGTGGTTCATGTTGAAAAGCAGAACAAGACAGTTTGTGAACAGGAAAGAAAAAGATAAGGCATGAATTTGCCAGTTCAAAGGTCTACGCTCATTTCCTGCCCTGGAAGATCCACACCGGCTGGGGAAATTAAGTCCTTGTTTGATTTTAATGAAAATGGTCAACTTTTTTATTTATGTTTTATTCTTATTTTTTTAGAGGGTCTTTGAAGCACTCGAAATGCTTCAATCACCTTCTAAAACTGGGGTCTCCAACCTTGGCAACTTTAAGACTTGTGGACTTCAACTCCCAGAATTCTGGAAGTCGAAGTCCAGAAGTCTTAAAGTTGCCAAGGTTGGAGACCCCTGCTCTAAAAGGATGAAAATGACCAGCGGTCTGCAAGGAAGACCAATCCTTCCCTTCCCCACCCTCCAGTCAGAGCTGAAGAAGCTTCTTGGATGAGAAGCGAAACGTCTTCAAAAGAAAATACCAGAAAGTCTAGTTGCCTCCTGAAAAAAAGCACTTTTGACTGATATCCTATCCAAGAACTATTGAATTCTGACTCCTTGCCCCTTGGTGGGAGAGAGGGAGACCAGGAAGTTCTCAACTTCTTCTGGTTCTCAGTTCCTCCATTGGTTGGCCTTCGTTGGGTAAATCTCTCGGTACAATTTCAGTCCCGCAAAGAAAGGTTCTACACCAGTAGATCTCAATCTTCTACGCCAGTGGTTCTTCTCCATAGACCCCCCTTTGAATACCTATTGTGGTCACGAACCCTCAAGACTTAACTCAAGATTTCAATCATAACGGTTCTTCAAGCCTTCGCTGACCCCCTTTGTGACTACACCATGACCACCCCAGGTGTCCGTGGACCACTGGTTGAGACGACTCTTCTACACCAATGCTAGGAAATTTCCAGACTTCCAATTGGAAAGAATGGCCTGGAACGGAGGTGGGCCTCCCATCTGTTAGATGCCTTCAAGAGGAATCTAGATAGACCTCTGAAATGTCATGGTGGACTCGGGAGAAATGGTAGAGGTAGAGACTTCCTTTTCTACTCCAGAAGTCCTCACTCTGCTTTGATGTTCCTCATCCTTGGTCACCTGAAGACGGGTGGACTTCAACCCCCAGAATTCTAGGAGTTGAAGAAGTCCATCCAACGTCAAATGGCCAAGGTTGAAAAACACTGTTCTACCTAATGTTGAGGCTGGCCTCTTGGTTCTGTTGGCATCTTGGTGGTCTTAGTTTGGTTCTCCAGCTTTGTTGTGGCCCGCCAGAGATCAGCAGAGCTGGCACCAGATTCGGACAGTGAGGAGGTTGGGGAGGAAAATGGGCCAGTCCTGGAGTCTGGGGAAGGCTGGTGGCTCAGCAGACCTGGTGGCTCAGCAGACTAAAAGCACTGTGATTAACACCAGCTGTCTGCAATTACTGCGAGTTCAATTCTCATCAGGCTCAAGGTTGACTCAGCCTTCCATCCTTTCTAAGGTAGGTAAAATGAGGACCCAGTTTGTGGGGGCAATAAGCTGACTTTGTATAAAATATACGAAAGGATGAAGGCTATTGCTTAACGCATTGTAAGCCGCCCTGAGTCTCCGGAGAAGGGCGGCATATAAGTCAAATTAAAAAAAAAAAAAAGGCTCGGACGAGGGCTCTACATCGGAGGCAGAGAGGGGGCCAAGGCCATCTTGTAGTTCTTTGCTGCCTCCAGAGTCTGACATCAGCAAGGCAGAAGAACAGCGGGAGCCTATTCCCGGTGTGCGCATGCAGAACTGCCAGGAGACAGGAACAGGGTCGACTTGGGAGTAAGGCTTGGAGATGATTGGCCCCTCCCATAAGACATAAAAGAGAAGTGAATGGGAAGTGAGCTTTTGCACGAAGCAGTTAGTTCATCTGGCCGATTCAAGAGTTGAAACTTCTGTTTGTGACTCTGTGCCAAGTTTGGCCTTGCCCCGCGTCTGGAAATTAGCTCTTTGGCAGCGTTCCACGGGAGATAAGGTGGGTGTTGATAACCTTCCTCTGAAAGACTGTTTATCAAGCCTTGCCGACTGCAAATGAAAGTAATTTACAGCCGTGTGAATCAAAGACGTTTGCCGGGACTAAGTTTGTGCTGTTTACTTTCTAGGGAAGCCGAGGTCAGAACAATGATTTTCCACACATCTCCTGAACTTGTTTGTTGATGAAAGTGGTCAACCTGAAACCCAAACATCCTGTGGCCTCCAGAGCTTGAGAAGTGACCATAAAACAGCAGCCACCAGAAGCTATTTACAACAGTGAGTAGCAGGAGTTCCTCCCGGGAGACCTGATACTGCTTCTGGATGGAGGGAAGAGGTTGCCCGGAGATGTTCTCCACAATCAAAACATTAGTGGGTTGCGTGAATCACGTCACCACAAGAGACAGATGGGGCACCCCGCACTCCTTCAGAAGGAAGCTCTGGGTTTCAGTCTTCTGATCCCACCATTTGATCATGCCAGGGTTTCTGGTAGCCCACCAACCAGCTGGCCCTTGGGAACCACTTACTCAGAAAGGAGAATATTTCTAAGCTCGGGGTTGACGGGAAGGGTTCCTTGGCACTCTCTGAGCTTGGTTGTTAACTTGGAGACGTTTTGTTGCCCAACTAGGGAACATCATCAGTGCTAGAACAGAGTGGGAGGTTGTGGAGTGGAGAAGGAAAAGGGGAGGAGAAGGAGTATGGGGGTTCTGGGTGCTTTTTGAGCTTGTTTTCTTGCAGACCTTTTATTACCCATTTTTGTTGTTTTATTGTTGTGAACCGCCCCGAGCCCTTCGGGAGAAGGGCGGCATATAAATATGATAAAATAAATAAATAAATAAAAAATAAATCTAGGTAATATCATCAGTGCTAGAAGGGAAGGAGGTTTGTGGAGGAAGGAGGAGGAGGAAGAAGAAGATGAGGAGGAGGAGGAGGAAGAAGAAGAAGAAGAGGAGGAGGAGGGGGGGAGGAAGAGGAGGAGAAGAAGAGGAAGAAGAAGAAGAAGAGGAGGAGGAGGAGGAGGAGGAGGAGGAGGAAGAAAAAGAGGAAGAAGAAGAAGAGGAGGAGGAGGAGAAGGAGGGAGGAGGAGAAGAAGAAGAGGAAGAAGAGGAAGAAGAAGAGGAGGAGAAGAGGAAGAAGAAGGAGGAGGAGGAGAAGGAGGGAGGAGGAGGAGAAGAAGAGGAAGAAGAGGAAGAAGAAGAGGAAGAAGAAGAAGAGGAGGAGAAGGAGGGAGGAGGAGGAGAAGAAGAAGAGGAAGAAGAGGAAGAAGAAGAGGAGGAGGAGGGAGGAGAAGAAGAAGAAGAAGAAGAAGAAGAAGAGGAGGAGGAGGAGGATGGGGTGGAGAAGCGGGGAGGAGGAGGAGGAGGAGAAGAAGAGGAGGAAGAAGAAGAACTGTTGGGTCTTTTCTTGCAGACATTTCATAACCCAACTAGGGTAATACTGATGAGGTTACCTAGTGTGGGTCAGGAAACGTCTTCCAAGAAAACAACCAAGCTCAGAGAGCACCAAGGATCCCACAGCCCTTCTCCTTCTCCTCCCTTCAAACTCCTCTCCTTTCCAGCACTGATGATGTTCCCTACTTGGGTCATGAAACGTCTGCCAAGAAAGCAGCCAAGCTCTCAGAGAGCCCCGAGGACCCCTCAAACCCCTTACTCCTCCAACCCCCCCCCCAAAGACAAGATGGAAAACTCTTAAGCAGAAGACCTACCTGTGCATCTCCAAGCTTCTTCTGTGGCCATCAGGCATCCCTGGTAGCTACCGTAGAAGTTGCAAAAGTAGACCAGCCCCCATGCCTCTCTCGAACTCTTGCCTCTATTCCTCCAGGTCAGACCTGACATTCCGTGGCCCGAAGGCCACATCTGGCCCTTTGGCTGCCCCAGCTTTCACATCTGGCCACTTGGGGAAAATCTGCAGGTAGTCCTCGACTTACAACTGTTCGTTCAAAGTTACGACGGCACAGAGAAGAAGTGACTTAAGACTCTTTTTGACTGTTGCAGCCTCCCCCGTGGTCACGTGATCGAAATTTCAGACACTTGGCCACTGACTCATACTTACGACGGTTGCAGCGTCCCGGGCTCACGTGATCTCCTTTTGAGACCTTCTGACGAGCGAAGCCAATGAGGGAGGCCGGATTTGCTTAACAACTGTGCTACCAACTCCAGTTTCGCTTAACAACGGTAGCCAGGAGGGTCACAAAATGAGGGGAAACTCACTTAACAGCTGTCTTGCTTAAGAAGGGACAATTGGGGCTCTTTGTGGCTGTAAGTCGAGGACTATCTGTAATTCCCCCCCCCCGGTCCAGATCATTGATAGCATCCCATAATAATTAACCCCCTTTTTTGGGGGGGGATTTATGTAATACTTTACTAACTAACGGAACAGGCTGCATTATGCCTAGGGACGCCCCTTCCGGTCTCCTCCGCCTGGCACACTCACCAATCCGATCAGGGTTAGTGTGTTAGTGTGTTGTGTGAATACACCTGTAGGGGTTGACCTTTGGCCTCTTGAGGTCTGGTTTTAGAGGCTACGTAAGGCAGCGTTTCTCAACCTTGTCAACTTGAAGATGGGTGGACTGCAGTTCCCAGAATTCCCCAGCTAGCAAACCTGGTTTGTTCAAGTTGTTTGTTTTCCTTCCATCCTTCCCTCCCTCCTTCTTCCCCCTCCTTCTCCCACCCTCCTCCTCCTCTCCTTCTTTCCTTCCTTCTTTCTTGGCCCTCCTCCTCCTCCTCGCTTCCTTCTTCCCCCTCCTTCCTTCCCTCCCTCCCTCTTTCCTTCTATCCTTCCCTCCGTCTTTCCTTCTTCCCCCTCCTTTTACCCTTTCTTCCTTCATCCCTCCTCTCCGCCTTTCCTTCCTTCTTTCTTGGCCCTCCTCCTCCTCCTCGCTTCCTTCTTCCTCCTCCTTCCTTCTCTCCCTCCCTCTTTCCTTCCATCCTTCCCTCCATCTTTCCTTCTTCCCCCTCCTTTTACCCTTTCTTCCTCCATCCCTCCTCTCCGCCTTTCCTTCCTTCTTTCTTGGCCCTCCTCCTCCTCCTCCCTTCCTTCCCTCCCTCCCTCTTTCCTTACATCCTTCCCTCCATCTTTCCTTCTTCCCCCTCCTTTTACCCTTTCTTCCTCCATCCCTCCTCTTCCTCTCCTTCTTTCCTTCCTTCTTTCTTGGCCCTCCTCCTCCTTCCTTCCTTTCCCCCCTTCTTCTCCCCTTCCTTCCTTCCCTCCCTCCCTCTTTCCTTCCATCCTTTCCTCCATTTTTCCTTCTTCCCCCTCCTTTTACCCTTTCTTCCTCCATCCCTCCTCCTCCTCTCCTTCTTTCCTTCCTTTTCTTGAACCTCTGCCTCCTCCCTTCCTTCTTCCACCTCCTTCTCCCCTTCCTTCCCTCCCTCCCTCTTTCCTCCCATCCTTTCCTCCTTCCTTCCTTCTTCCCCCTCCTTCTCCTACCTTTCCTTCCTCCCTCCCTCCTCCTCCTCTCCTCTCCTTCCTTCCTTCTTGACCCTCCTCTTCCTTCCTTCTCCTACCCTCCCTTCTTTCCTCCCTTCTCCTCCCTCCCTTTCCTTCCTTCTTTCCCCTGTCCTTCCTTTCTTCCCTCCCTCCCTTTCTCATCTTATCCTATCCTACCCTATCCTACCCTACCCTATTATTATTTTGGTATATATTTTTTTACTTTATTTTTCTTTCCTGGGAGTTGAAGTCCACACATCTTCAAGAAATACTGACGCAGATGATCCCATATTCTTCATTTCACTCCTGCCTCAATGCAGGCATCACCTTTTTCTCCGTCTCTCTTGGGGGACCCTGATGGAGACCTTGGGAAAGACTGAGCAAGCCCACTTACAGACTGAAACCATCCTTCGAGCTACGTTCCAAGGAAATTGGAAGAGAGGTCCAGAAGGGTGGGGAGGGGTCTCGTGGCCCCATCTCTCACCGTCTTGGCGATTTTAATTTTCCCATGGGTACAGCTGCACCTGGGCATCTCTCTCTCTGCGTATGCATCTTACAAATTTTTTAAAAAATGTATTTGTTTCCTTAATATGCTCCCCATCTCCGTATCCAGTGACACAGGTGGCGGAAAAAAAAAAAGGCACGACTTCTATTAGATGTTTGCAACCATCATTTCCACCTTTTTTTTAATCCCTCCCCGATGCTCTTGAATGGATTGCTAAGATTTGCAGATTTTGGAAGCCACGTAAGAAATAATAATAATAATAATAAAAAAGGAAGTCAGAAATCTTGTTCTGTGGCTCTGAACCCCAGTTTCCCACTCCGCAGGGCTGTTGTTCTCCCAAGTTTCTCGATTTCCTGACATCTCGGAGTCACGGAGAGCATGCAGATACAGGAAAAGAGCCCCTGAGATGCCTCCCATCAGCGTGGCGAGAAGAATCGGAGAAGGAGGAATACAGTCGGGGTGGGGTGGGGAAAAAGGTTCAGCCATTCCCATCACCAGGAAAAAACAACGTTAGTCCCGTTCTTGCAAAGAGCATTTTCATTCCTTGGTTATAAAGAAGGAGTGTGTAGCAAAGGAGGCAACTGAAAAAAGAGAGAAAATTCACCCCTGGCCACAATCCGAGGGATGGATGGATTCCTTGCAAGGAAGATTTGGTTGCATGCTATGTCCAGAAAGAAGGGCATTGGCTGATTTTTTTCCTTTTAGAAAATTCTGATTTTTATGAGCTTGGCCGGTGGGGAAGGAAGGGTTTAAAATAGCCCCTCCTGAATACTGCACCTGGAAGAAGTCCCAGGGCTGCTACGGGAAATAGTGAGAGGATGGGGTAATATAATCCCCGGATGTAAATGTAATATTTCACCCCCACAGGGAGGCCGAGGGGCTCGGACCACCTCCTCCTTCATAGGCTCCTGGGCTGGGCTCCTGGGTTAAGCTGCTGCGGAATCTGAGTCCTTGTTTATCGAGAGTTGGTTCTCGGTCGGTTCGGGTTCGGCCACTGTGGCAAAGGCAAAAGGGGAAAGATGGAGGGATGGAAGGAAGGGAGGAAGAAAGAGAGAGAGGAGGAGGGGGGAGAGGGAGGAAGCAGAAGGGAATGGAAGGGAGGGAGGGAGGAAAGAAGGGAGGAAGGAAGCAATGAAAGAGGGAGGGATGGAGGAAGAAGAGAGGAGAAGGAAATGGAAGGAAGGAAGGAGGGTAGAATGAGGGAGGAACAGGAGATGAGGGAGGAGAAGGAATGGAAGGGAGGGAGGGAGGGAAGGAAGAAGGAAGCAGCAGAAGGAAATGAAAGGAAGGAAGGGAAGGAGGAGGGGAAGGGAAAAAGAGAGGGAGGGAGGAAGGAAGGAGAGAGGGGGGAGGGAGGGAGGGAAGGAAGAAGGAAGCAGCAGAAGGAAATGGAAGGAAGGAAGGAAAGGAGGAGGGGAAAGGAAGAAGGGAGGGAGGAAGGAAGGAGGGAGGGAGGGAGGAAGGAGAGAGGAGAAGGAAATGGAAGGAAGAAAGGAGGGAAGAATGAGGGAGGAACAGGAAATGAGGGAGGAGAAGGGAATGGAAGGGAGGGAGGAAGGAAAGGAGGGAAGTAGGGAGGAAGGAAGGAAGGAGAGAGAGACAGAGAAAGGAGGGAGGGAAGGAAGAAGGAAGCAGCAGAAGGAAATGGAAGGAAGGAAGTAAAGGAGGAGGGGAAGGGAAGAAGGGAGGGAGGGAGGAAAGAGAGGGAGGAAGGAGGGAGGGAGGGATGGAGGAAGGAGAGAGGAGAAGGAAATGGAAGGAAGGAAGAAAGGAGGGAAGAATGAGGGAGGAACAGGAAATGAGGGAGGAGAAGGGAATGGAAGGGAGGGAGGAAGGAAAGGAGGGAAGTAGGGAGGAAGGAAGGAAGGAGAGAGAGACAGAGAAAGGAGGGAGGGAAGGAAGAAGGAAGCAGCAGAAGGAAATGGAAGGAAGGAAGTAAAGGAGGAGGGGAAGGGAAGAAGGGAGGGAGGGAGGAAAGAGAGGGAGGAAGGAGGGAGGGAGGGATGGAGGAAGGAGAGAGGAGAAGGAAATGGAAGGAAGGAAGGAAGGAGGGAAG
This sequence comes from Pantherophis vulpinus, assembly GCA_037215915.1. Taxonomy (NCBI): domain Eukaryota; kingdom Metazoa; phylum Chordata; class Lepidosauria; order Squamata; family Colubridae; genus Pantherophis; species Pantherophis vulpinus. The sequence continues at coordinate 106,482,905 of JAXLNS010000006.1, forward strand.
AATGAGGGAAGAACAGGAAATGAGGGAGGAGAAGGGAATGGAAGGGAGGGAGGAAGGAAAGGAGGGAAGGAGGAAGGAGGGAGAGAAGGAAGAAGGAAAAAGCACAAGGGAATGAAAGGAAGGAAGGGAAGGAGGAGGGGAAGGGAAGAAGGAAGGGAGGAAGGAAGGAGAGAGAGGGAGGAGGGATGGAGGAAGGAGAGAGGAGAAGGAAATGGAAGGAAGAAAGGAGGGAAGAATGAGGAACAGAAAATGAGGGAGGAGAAGGGAATGGAAGGGAGGGAGGAAGGAAGGGAGGGAAGGAGAGAGAGAGGGAGGAAGGAGGGAGGGAAGAAGGAAGCAGCAGAAGGAAATGGAAGGAAGGAAGGGTAGGAAAGAAGGAAGGGGGAAGAAAAAATGAGGGAGGGAGGAGAAGGGAGGGAAGGAAGGAAGGAAGGAAAGGAGAAGACGGAAGGGAGGGAAGGTGGGGGGGAAGGGAGAAAGGAAGGATAGGAAGAAGGCAGGGAGGAAAAAAGAGAGGAAGGAAGGGCAGAAAGAGAGGAAGGGGCAAGAGAGGAGAGCGAGTGAGAACATGCACCATGCAAACCGTCAGAAGCAGCCCCAGCAAGAAAGACCCCCCGGTGTTAAACTGATTGCGAAAGGAAGGCAGGCACTGAAAGGCTCCTGCAGTTTGTTCTAGCGCAGAAAAAGACGGATTCCTCCATCGCCCGCTCCCTTGGCGTTAAGGGGAAAGGGCGCCGCTGCCTACCTTGTGGGTCTTCGGAGGTGCCACCGCCTTCCCCCCCCCCCGGCGGAGGCCTGGATGGACAGGTAGCCCTGGCCTTACGACCGTAACTGAGCCCTGCAACTTCGTTGGCAAGCTACGACGGCCGAGCAGCAGTCACGCCGGCGCCCAGAAAGGTCGTAAAACGGGGCCAAGCTCACTTAACGACCATCTCGCTGAGCAACAAAATGGGCTCGGTTGCGGTTGTACGCCGAGGACTTCCTGTTGTTGTTGGGTTTTTTGGGCCTCTTGGAGTGAAAGAGCCAATTTGGGACCCCGGTGCCCGTCCCTAACCCCAGCGATGCCCAAAGTGGGGGGTGGGCATTCATCCACCAGGGTCCAGCTTTCACGGGTCAGGATCAGCATCAGGGCAACCTGGGAGCTCCGAGGGGGAAGAGGGAATGGAGCTGTCAGAGAGAGAGAGAGAGACAGAGGCGGAGCCTGGGCCGTCCGTCATCCCTCAGATGGAGAGTCGACAGCCCCTAGGTCTGGAGGTGGCCGATGAGGAGGAGGAGGAACAGCTGGGTCCTGTGCCCGATGCACAGAAGGCAGAGGAGAGGAGAGCAGTGGAAATCTATGGGCCGGTCCTCGGGACAGAAGAGCCACCTCTGCTAGCGAAGCCCGACCCCAGCTCTGGGGATAAAAGGCAGGGGGGGCAGAGATGAATAGATGTGGCAGACAACTATTCATCTGTTGTGGCTCCGTTGCCTGAGCCTGGGCTATCGACAGATGCAGACTCTGAGAGTGAGGGAGAGGAGTTGGCAAGGCCTCCCTCTCCAGGAACGTCCTCCTCTCTGGCAATGCCTCTGGAGGACACCAAAGGCCAAAAGATAGGCTCAGAGCCAAGCACGTCCCCGCAGCCACAGATGGACAGCGATGAAGGAGATAAGTGCTGGCTGGACCCTCGACAGCGGCGCAGGGAGAAGCATGCGCAGCAGGGGGGAAGGCGTGCCAGAGGTCAGCTGAGTCACTGGACCACACCCCACAGGGTATAAATGTGGGTGTGGTGGCCGGTTCAGTTTGTGACGAGCAAAAACTAGAAATAATCCATGATCTCTGCGTTACTGGACTTCTGCCTGCCTTGTCGGACTGCATTTGGACTAATCCTTGTATTGCTGAAACTCTGCCTGCTTTATCGGAATGCTGGCAGTCTAATCTTTGTTTTGTGTGAGTAAAGTCTGAATTGGCAGCTAGCCACTGGGTTGCTGCCAACTTTATCTTCAAAGAGTTTTGTCGTGTGGCTTATTAACTCCGGGCCGTCCGTGGGGGGTGCGTGTGTGTGACGGGGACCGAACATCATCTTCCAGACTGACGGACTTGTTAGCCTGCGGTGAGACATTTTGCCGGGGCTGCCGGGGCTCCAAATAAAGGAATCTTTGAGTTCATGTCAGAGGGTTTGTCGTGTTTGGGGAGCTGAGTCAGAATACACGGGCACTTGTCCATCCAACTTGAAACCCCTGAAGGAGAATTTGACCGGTGCCATCCTGTGCCAACTGCCCTCACCCACGCGGGTGGGCAAAGCCACAGGCCCTTTGACCCCATCAGATTCCCCCCTCCCGTTGCTAAAGACCCCGAAATTGGCATCTTACTTTTACAAACCGGCACCCGGGTGCTCCATACCCCGTCCTTCATACATTCCATCTGGAAGGTCTCGCTCTCCACATCGTCCTAAAAAAAAAGAGGCAGAAAAGACTTATTTTTCCACACCCGGCAGACCGTCTATTTCGTTTAATTTTGTTTATTTGTTTGTTTGTTTATTTGATTTGTATACCGCCCTACTCCCGAAGGACTCAGGGCGGTGAACAGCCACAAAATAAAAACACATCAATACAAAATTTAAAAACAGAATAAAACCGAATTAAGCAATTTGGCCGAAGACAGATTTAAAAACACCCCAATAAATTAAAAACGAATTAAAATTTGCGTTTTAAAAAGGGGGGAAAGGGAAAAATTAAGCCAGGCCAGCCTGATGGAATAAAAAGGTCTTGAGGCAGTCCTCCACTTACGACCACAATGGAGCCCAGAATTCATGTTGCTAAGTGACAAAATTTAAGGAACAGATTAACAGAGTGGGAAGGGACCTCGGAGGTCATCTAGTCCAACCCCTCGCCCAAGCAGGAGACCCCACACCATTTCTGACGGATGGCAGTCCACTCTCTTCTTGAAAGCTTCCAGGGATGAAGCTCCCACAACTTCTGAAGGCAACGTCTGTTCCATCGGTTGATTTTTCTCACTGTCAGAAAGTTCCTCCTTATTTCTAGGTTGAATCTCTCCTTGGTCAGTTTCCATCCATTATTCCTTCAGGTGCTTTGGAAAATAGGTTTAACGCATTAACAGAGATGGAAGGGACCTTGTAAGGTCATCTATACTTTGCTGGCCTTTTATGCACATAATTTCTTGTAGTTCAGAAACAGCTGATTCTGTCCGTGCAAACTGCTGACCTAGGTTAATGAATGTTAACTTGGTTAATGAATGTTAACTTGGTTAATGAATGTTAACTTGGTTAATGAATGTTAACGATGTTTTCTTGGCTTCTGTGTTGCACTGAATTAAAGAAACTGAACCTTCAGCTAACTAATGAACTGACCAAAAACCAGACTTTCCAAAACACACAGACTAAAAACTAACCAAGTGTAATTAACCACGGATTGATTAACCCCCAAATCAATGGAGCCACTCGGTGTTTGAACCGTTTTAACAGGTTGCATGAAGACAACCAGCCTCAGCAAGATTTCTCTGGTCAAATCCAATTTAATCCTCAAATCCCAAAGTCGAAAGTTGTTTTTTCTCCTTGTCCTGTAAGAAACCGAACAGCCGTCTGCAAGCGGCTAGAAATTTCCTCAAGAGAATGAAATAGGAATAGGAATAGGAATAGAATAGAATAGAATAGAAATAAAACAAGAATAGAATAGAATAGGATAGAATAGGATAGAATTAGAATAGAATAGAATAGAATAGAATAGAATAGAATAGAATAGAATAGAATAGAATAGAATAGAATAGAATAGAATAGAATAGAATAGAATAGAAATAAAACAATAATAGGATAGGATAGGATAGGATAGGATAGGATAGGATAGGATAGGATAGGATAGGATAGAACAGAATTAGAATAGAATAGAATAGAATAGAATAGAATAGAATAGAATAGAATAGAATAGAATAGAATAGAATGGAATATAACAGGAATAAAACTAGAATAGAATAGAATGGAGTAGGAATAAAACAATAATAGAATAGAATAGAATAGAATAGAATAGAATAGAATAGAATAGAATGAATAAAACTAGAATAGAATAGAATGGAGTAGGAATAAAATAATAATAGAATAGAATAGAAATAAATTAGAATAGAATAGAATAGAATTAAAACAATAATAGAATAGAGTAGAATAGAATAGGAATAAAACTAGAATAGAATGGAATAAAAATAAATCAAGAACAGAATAGAACAGAATAGAATAAAAATAAATCAAGAATAGAATAGAATAGAATAGAATAGAATAGAATAGAATAGAATAGAATAGAAATAAAACAAGAATAGGATAGGATAGGATAGGATAGGATAGAACAGAATTAGAATAGAATAGAATATAGAATAGAATAGAATAGAATAGAATAGAATAGAATAGAATAGAATAGAATGGAATATAACAGGAATAAAACTAGAATAGAATAGAATGGAGTAGGAATAAAACAAGAATAGAATAGAATAGAATAGAATAGAATAGAATAGAATGAATAAAACTAGAATAGAATAGAATGGAGTAGGAATAAAATAATAATAGAATAGAATAGAAATAAAATTAGAATAGAATAGAATAGAATTAAAACAATAATAGAATAGAGTAGAATAGAATAGGAATAAAACTAGAATAGAATAGAATAAAAATAAATCAAGAACAGAATAGAACAGAATAGAATAAAAATAAATCAAGAATAGAATAGAATAGAATAGAATAGAATAGAATAGAATAGAATAGAATAGAATAGAATAGAATAGAATAGGTTGGAAGGGACCTTGCAGGTCATCTAGTCCAACCCCCTGCTCAAGCAGGAGACCCGATAGTATAGAGTCTCAACATCTTTTTTATAGTGTGGTGACCAAAACTGGATGCAATATTCCAAATGTGACCTTACTAAAAGGCTTTATAGAGTGGCATTCTCCCCAAACTCCATTAGTTTCAAAATCTATTCTCAAATATAAGGTGATCTGCATTTGACGATTTATTTACGTGCTGGATTAAAAATTAAGAGAAGAATGCATGAAGAATATTGCTTTCTTTAGGCTGTTGAATAGCAGCATTTTAAGATATTTTAAAGATTAGGATTGTTTGTGAAAACTTAGAAAGAACATAGAACAATAGAATTGGAAGGTATCTTGGTATCTAATCCACTGTTATTATCTTTGTAGTGAAAAAAAAAAGTCAGAGGTAACTTTTGTTATACATTTTTTATATATTCTTTTTTTTTAAATCACTTTTTAGTTTGTTTTGCTGCTTCCTGTCCCTTTCCCCTTTTATGTTACTTGGTATTTTAATGATTGACTTTATTCATTTTCAAAGACGTTATAAATAAAAACACACATTCAGCCTCCGAGGAGCATTTGGTAAAAATCTTGGCAAAGTCCATTTTGTCACATGGACGGCAAACGCAGCTTAACCCTTCATTGATTCTGATTTTAAAAGTGACGCTAAATTTTATACGGTGCTAATTCTCACCGTAGCTTAATACAATAACTCATTTGGACCCAGAATATACTTTTAATCATCATATTTTTTCAAAAAGGCCTGAGATTTAGACAATTTGCAACGATGGACGAGTTTAATTCTATTCTATTCATATTATACAGTCCGTCCTTGAGTTATGCTTGCAATGGAGCCTGCCATTACGGTCGTAAATCGTAACCTTCCCAAAATGAGTCAATCACATGACCGACCTGATTTTACAACATTTTTGCAGTGGTCGCTAAGTGAATAAGACCGTCGTAAGTGCAAGCCCATTGTATGCTATCGGGCACGATTTGGCCAAAATCGCAAAGTGCCATTTTAAAAAAAATTTTTGGGCAAAACCATCATAAAACGTGGCGACATAACTACAGGAAGCAGCAGGACTGTCCAAACTTCAGATGCAAGTTGTAAGTCCCCCTTCTCAGGGAGGTTGTAACTTCGAACAGTCGCTAAGTGAAAAGTCGTAAAGTCGAGGACTACCTGTAGATTTAAAGTTTATTTAGATTTAGAGAGGGTCAAGGTATTCTCCAAAGCACCAGAAGGCAGGAGAAGAAAAAACAACAGATGGAAACTAACTGAGGAGAGAAACAACCTGGAATTAAGGAGAAATTTCCCAACAGTGAGAACAATTAATCTGTGGAATGACTTGCCACTAGAAGTTGTGAGTGCTCCAACGCTGGGAGTTTTTAAGAAGAGATTGGATATCCATTTGTCCAGAGTAGTATCTGTCTGAACAGGGGTTGGACTAGAAGACCTCCAAGGTCCCTTCCAACTCTGTTATTCTATTCTATTCTATTCTATTCTATTCTATTCTATTCTATTCTATTCTATTCTATTCTGTTCTGTTCTGTTCTGTTCTGTTCTGTTCTGTTCTGTTCTGTTCTGTTCTGTTCTATTCTATTCTATTCTATTCTATTCTATTCTATTCTATTCTATTCTATTCCCCTTCCCTTCTTTTGCTTTCTCTTCTCTTCTCTTTTCTCTCCTCTCCTCTTCCCTCCGCTCCCCTCCCCTCCCATATTATCTCTTCTCTTCTCTTCTCTTCTCTTCTCTTCTCTTCTCTTCTCTTCTCTTCTCTTCTCTTCTCTTCTCTTCTCTTCTCTTCTCTTCTCTTCTCTTCTCTCCTCTCCTCTCCTCTCCTCTCCTCTCCTCTCCTCTCTTCCCTCCGCTCCCCTCCTCTCCCCTCCCATATATTCTATTCTATTCTATTCTATTCTATTCTATTCTATTCTATTCTATTCTATTCTATTCTATTCCCCTTCCCTTCTTTTGCTTTCTCTTCTCTTCTCTTTTCTCTCCTCTCCTCTTCCCTCCGCTCCCCTCCCCTCCCATATTATCTCTTCTCTTCTCTTCTCTTCTCTTCTCTTCTCTTCTCTTCTCTTCTCTTCTCTTCTCTTCTCTCCTCTCCTCTCCTCTCCTCTCTTCCCTCCTCTCCCCTCCCATATATTCTATTCTATTCTATTCTATTCTATTCTATTCTATTCTATTCTATTCTATTCTATTCTATTCTATTCTATTCTATTCTATTCCCCTTCCCTTCTTTTGCTTTCTCTTCTCTTCTCTTTTCTCTCCTCTCCTCTCTTCCCTCCGCTCCCCTCCCCTCCCCTCCCATATTTTCTCTTCTCTTCTCTTCTCTTCTCTTCTCTTCTCTTCTCTTCTCTTCTCCTCTCCTCTCTTCTTTTCTCCCTTCCTCTCCTCTCCTCTCTTCCCTCCGCTCCCCTCCTCTCCCCTCCCATATTTTCTATTCTATTCTATTCTATTCTATTCTATTCTATTCTATTCTATTCTATTCTATTCTATTCTATTCTATTCTATTCTATTCTATTCTATTCTTCATTCCAATGTTTATTCTGTTCTGTTTTGTTCTATTCCTATTCCTATTCCTATCCTATCTTATTCTTCTAAGTCTTAATACTGTTATTTTATTTTTAAATTTGGTTCACCGCCTGGAGACACTGGGACCAGACCAAGGCGTGATTATCAAAACCATCTTGCCAACCAATAAATTAAGATGCATTGAGGGAGTGTGACTTGAGCTGAACTCAATTTGAATACTTTATCTGGCCAAGTGTCTGTGATTAGACACGGAAGGAAAGTTTGCCTCTTTTCAGACCGCGGGACCGCGTTAGCAATTGCACTGAGATAGACTGCTCCTGACGAGGAAGGCTCTACAACAGGTTGGCCTTTCATGCCCGAATCTGAGTCAGCGCCGTTACTCTTGATTTCTCCTGCCGGGTTCCACCACCTACCTTCACCACGTTGTATCCCGGATTGCAGCTGATCACAATTTGGTCTTTGAAGGTGTAGGTGGCTTGTGAGGGTTCCAGTTTCCCGTGGATGGGGGGATCCAGAAGTGGACACGGATCCCCTGTGTTGAAGAGAGGGGGGCGAGCAGATAGGAAAAAGAAAAACATACAGTCTTGGATTAAACAACCCCAGAGTTACGCATTTTCTGGGGTTCCTTTGCACCTCCAAAATCCCAATTTTTTTAAAATGCAGATTTTATAGCATCGCGTCTTTTGACGGGTGGGTTTCCTGGGTATATTCTAGCCTGTTCTGAATTTACAGAATGTTGCATCCTCCAAGCAAAGCAGAAACCTGAAGGTAAAGCTTTCTAAATTTTGCAATATAAGTTCCTCCACAAAGGAAATGAGTATATATTCGGCAGAAGGCTCGTTAAAAAGATAGAGGGGAATATTATCAAAATAATGTAAGAGAATCACTTTGGTCTAGTGGTTAAGACACCTGGCGAGAAAGCAGAAGATCACAAGTTTAAGTCCCACCTTAACCATTAAAGCCAGCTGGGTGACTTTGGGCCAATCACCAGGAGACGGGGAGTTCTAGTCCCATTTTAGGCATGAAAGCTGGCTGGGTGACTTTGGGCCAATCACCAGGAGACGGGGAGTTCTAGTCCCGCCTTAGGCATGAAAGCCAGCTGGGTGACCTTGGGCCAATCACCAGGAGACGGTGAGTTCTAGTCCCATCTTAGGCATGAAAGCTGGCTGGGTGACTTTGGGCCAATCACCAGGAGACGGGGAGTTCTAGTCCCATCTTAGGCATGAAAGCTGGCTGGGTGACTTTGGGCCAATCACAAGGAGACGGGGAGTTCTAGTCCCATCTTAGGCATGAAAGCTGGCTGGGTGATTTTGGGCCAATCACCAGGAGACGGGGAGTTCTAGTCCCATCTTAGGCATGAAAGCTGGCTGGGTGACTTTGGGCCAATCACCAGGAGACGGGGAGTTCTAGTCCCGCCTTAACCATGAAAGCCAGCTGGGTGACCTTGGGCCAATCACCAGGAGACGGTGAGTTCTAGTCCCATCTTAGGCATGAAAGCTGGCTGGGTGACTTTGGGCCAATCACCAGGAGACGGGGAGTTCTAGTCCCGCCTTAGGCATGAAAGCCAGCTGGGTGACTTTGGGCCAATCACCAGGAGACGGGGAGTTCTAGTCCCGCCTTAACCATGAAAGCCAGCTGGGTGACCTTGGGCCAATCACCAGGAGACGGTGAGTTCTAGTCCCATCTTAGGCATGAAAGCTGGCTGGGTGACTTTGGGCCAATCACCAGGAGACGGGGAGTTCTAGTCCCGCCTTAGGCATGAAAGCCGGCTGGGTGACTTTCGGCCAATCACCAGGAGACGGTGAGTTCTAGTCCCGCCTTAGGCATGAAAGCCGGCTGGGTGACTTTGGGCCAGTCACCAGGAGACGGGGAGTTCAAGTCCCACCTTAAACATGAAAGCTCACTGGGTGACTTTGGACCAATCACCAGGAGACGGGGAGTTCTAGTCCCACCTTAAACATGAAAGCTCACTGGGTGACTTTGGACCAATCAACAGGAGACAGTGAGTTCTAGTCCCACCTTAGGCATGAAAGCTGGCTGGGTGACTTTGGGCCATTCACCAGGAGACGGTGAATTCTAGTCATTCTCTCTCAACCCAACCCACTTCACAGGATTGTCGTTGAGTTATTTATCAAAATAATAAAGGCAGGCTAAATAAAATAAACATTATTGGGAATTGTTTGGCTTGCTGGTGAATTCCGGGAGTTGGTCCACCCACCTTAAAACTTCCTGAGATTGAGCAACATTAGTCTAGATGACCTCAAAGGTACCTCGCAAACTTTAGACTCCAGGGTTATATATTACCTGTGGTCGTGTACGTTAATTTCCACCCTCCGTTCTCCCCCGAATTATCGCTGTGGAACAGGATTTGAACTTGGTTGCTCCGGGTTTCAATCCGTCCGGGAGATCTTTCTCCGCAAAAGGGCCCCAGTTCTTTCGATCCAGTTTTGATCTATCAAGCGATAAAGCCAAGGTTTATGGGAAAAGGCCAGGTGAGGTCCCCAGAGAGCGTGCAGAGTGCAAAGAAGAACAACTAAGAGGATTAAAGGCCTGGAGGCTAAAACATATGAAGAACGGTTGAAGGATTTGGGTGTGTCAACTTTAATGAAAATAAGGACTCGGGATGTCATAATAACAGTCTTCCAGTATTTGAGGGGCTGCCCCAAAGAAAAGGGGGGTCAAGCTATTCTCCAAAAGAACTGAAGGCAGGACAAGAAACAATGGATGGAAACTAATCAAGGAGAGAAGCAACCTGGAATTCAGGTGAAATTTCCTCATAGTGAGGAAAATTACAGGTTAGGGTTGCAATCATTCACTTAGTAACTGCTCAAAGTTATAACAGCACTGGAAAAATTGACGTATTCACGTTTCTCACACTTCGGTGCTCTCTGAGCTTGGTGGTTTTCTTACAGACCTTGTTGCAATATTTTCAGGATCAGACTCAATAAAGATAATAGGAGTTAGAGATTTAAATATATTTCTCTTTAATCATAGTAGGCATTCTATATTCGCTGAATATTCAAGATAGAAGCAAGGGGAATGGTGAGGGTGGCTTCTTATATATACAAGGGGTGGAGCCAGGAATGGGAGTGGTGAATTATGAATACATTAAAGTCCAAAGAATAAGTTAACCCCTGATGTTCCATATATACATTATTTACACATTAGAGAATAAGGCATTTACATCTGACAAATCCCCCTCTAAATGCCGGTTCGTTATACAACACCAATTACATTCAGATTCAGGACAATATAATACATATAATTTAGAAGTTAAATATTTGTGTTGTTTAGAAGGTAAGGGCTTTGTTAATATGTCAGCTAATTGTTCAGAAGTATCACAATGTATTGCTTTGATGAATCCGTCTTGAGACAGTTGTCTCACGTGCTTAAATTTTATATCAATATGCCTGGACCTTTGTCCAATTGCATCGGATCTGGATATTTCAATGGCCGCTTTATTGTCTTCATGCATAATGAATGGTAAAGTAGGTTTCTTCCAAACATCTGTGATCAAATCATTGAACCATACAAGGTTATTTGCAGCTTTGGACAAGCAAACATATTCCGCTTCTGTGGTAGAAGTGGCTACCAGTTCTTGTTTACCAGTATACCAGTAAATTGGACAATCATTCAATAGAAAAACATAACCAGAGGTACTCTTTCTGCATGATGTATCACCAGCCCAATCTGCATCAGCATAACAAGTAATTTTTGGTTCTTTGTCATTATTGGGTTCCAATATTAAACAAAAATCTAATGTACCTTTCAGATATCTTAGAATTCTTTTGACAGCTTCCCAATGATACAAGGTTGGTTTGCTAACATATCTTGACAATAAATTGAGAGGTAATGCAATATCTGGCCTAGTCCAATTAGATATATAAAGGAGTGAACCTATAACTGATCTGTAAAATGTGTTGTCTTTAAACTCAGGGGAAGATTCATCAGTGTTTCTAAGAAAATCAGTTTGCATAGGGGTGTCACAGGTTTTGGCATTATTTAAGTTACATTTGTTTAGGAGTTCAATGATTTTATCTTTCTGTGTAAGTTTGAATCCCCTTTTAGTTTTGTTAATTTGTACACCAAGGTATTTATTCACTTTACCTAGAGATTTCAACGAGAAGTGTTCGTTTAACTTATTTACAAAGATTTCCCTGCTCTCTTTATGCTTTCCAATATATAAAATATCATCCACATAAATTAATACAAATTCAATATGATCATTACTCTTTTTTACAAAGAAACAGTTATCAGCAGTGGTGGCGTTAAAATCCATGGTCTTAAGTACTTTTACCAAGCAATCGTACCATCTTTTGCCAGATTGCTTTAATCCGTACAGACTCTTATTTAATAACCAAATTTCGTTCTTATTAGTGTATTGACTGTGTGGTGCTCTTACATATATTTCCTTATCTAATTTTGCGTGTAAGTACGCAGTCTGTATGTCATATTGAAATACGTCCAGATTGAGTGCAGATGCTACTACAAGAGCTGTTTTGACACTCTCTGTTCTCACTGTGGGTGAATATGTGTCAGTATAGTCTTCTGGATATTTTTGTGCATAACCTTGTGCAACTAGTCTAGCCTTGTATAAGGTATTGCCTCCTTCTAAGTTCTTAATTTTATAAATCCATCTGGTACCTATAATTGTTTTATCCTTAGGTGCGATAGCAGGTGTGAATACATTTAATCCTTGTAAACTTTCCATCTCTTTTTCCATAGCTAGTTCCCATTTTTTTTTTTCTTCACGGGGAAGTTTCAAAACTTCCTCATATGTATTAGGTGTTATTTGTTCTCCATTCATATGCATTATGTAATCTTTGTATTTATTTGGTATTTGGTTTCTATTGTTTCTAATAGTTCTTTCAGGCTTGCTATGGTTGTCATGCAAATATCTAGCTTCCTTTTTTGTTAATGTGTCTGTCTTTATTTTATGTTGACTATTTGTCCAAGTTTTGGTTTTGTTCTTACTTTTGTTAATATTTTGATTTTCTGTTGTTCCTTTCTCGCAAGATATCGTATCTTTGCATTTATTAGGAAATATTTCATTAAGGTGCAATTTAGACCAATTGGCCTGCTCATGGAACACAGCTGTTCTGGATACTATAAATTTGTTATTATTATCAATGAATCTGTATCCTTTGGTTCCAGTTTCGTATCCCATGAATCTTAATCTCCTGGATACGTTTTCTCCCTTTCTCCTCAATTGTTTAGGTATGTGTACGTCTGCAGTGACTCCAAATATGTGCATGTGTGCTAATTTGGGTTTTCTATTGTACATCACTTCATATGGTGTCTTATTCACAATACTGGACCAGGTTCTATTTTGAGTGTAATTTGAATAATGTAAGGCCTCTGACCAAAATTGTTTGCCTAAACCAGCATCCTCTAATGTGCATCTAATCATGGTTTGTAGTGTGGAATTCTTTCTCTCTGCAATTCCATTTTGAAATGCAGAAAATGGATTGGACGTGAAATGTAGCATTCCTCTATCCTTTAACCATTGGGAGAATTCTTTAGACATGAATTCACATCCCCTATCTGTCATAATTTGTTTTATTCTGATATTATGTTGTGTTTCTATGCGTTTGTAGAATTCTTTAAATTTCTGAAAGGTTTCATCCTTGTGCTTTAATGTGTAAACAAAACCATAGCGACTGTAGTCATCCACTATTGTTAGGAAGTAACGTTTTCTATAGGTAATTGATGGAGTTAATGGACCAACTAAGTCCATATGTACTAAATCAAAAATATTGTTAGTTGATCTGTTAGATTTTTTTGGTCTGGGACTGGTTTTTAGTTTGGTGGATTTACATACTGAGCATTCCAAATAATTTTCACAATTTTTTATTTTGACACCTTCTGCGTGTTCAGTCATTTTTTGTACTACAGGAAAGCTTGCATGTCCTAACTTCCTATGTAAGATGTGAGCACACTCATCATGAATTGGTTTACCTATTTTTGGTTTCTTCTCATTGTGTGTATTTTTGTGATCATGAGTTATTCTACACTCATCATTGTCACTGTTACTGACATTTTCATCATCTGCTTCAATACAATCTTCCATATTTGAATCAATGTTATGTAACCATCTCTCTTTAGTTATCAGATAGGGTAGACCTCCTTTTATCATAACAGTACCTACATTTGTTTTGTTCTTTTCTATTGTTGCTTTCCCCTTTGAGAAAACTATATTGATGTCAGATTCTCTGCTTAGTTTTATAGCACTTAGTATGTTGTGAGGTATTTCTGGGATTAATAATACCCCCTCTATTTTCCCTAGACCAGGCAAGGTCACATTTCCTCTGCCTAATACTTGAACTTTTTCTTGATTAGCTACCTTTATCACAAACTTATCTTCTGTAAATGAAGATAATATACTTTTGTTGTTAGTGGTGTGATTTGTTGCACCAGAATCAATAAGCCAATTATTGTTCTCATCTTGTTGTGTTCTGGTGCTGTCTTGTTTATTTAGCCCATTTAGTGACCCAGATTTTCTCTCTTTTGAATTTTCTCTACCCCCTCTACCTTCTTTGTAATTTGGTGGACTTCTATATTTGTGTCTATCTGTGGAAGATTGTCTGTAATTGTATTTGCTCCTATATTCTGGCCTATGTCTCTCCCTTGAGACTTTGGGGCAGTCTCTGCTACTGTGTTCCCTGGATCCACAATTGTGGCATCTAAAGGCCTTATTATATTTATCTTGAAAGACTACTTTCCTAAAAGATTTGTGTTCTGTTTGGTTACTGGAGCGATTTTTTCTTGAATTGTCTTCTGCTATCAATTTGTTAGATAGACTCTCTATGGATAAATATCCCAAATTAATGGTATCTAAGTGTGACATAAAGTTATCCCATGATGGATCAAGTGAATTGATAATAACACTTTTCATTGTTTGATCTGAAATCACTTCCCCCCTCAATTGCAGCTCAGTTCTTATTTTGTTTAGATTTATCAAATGCTCACTTATAGAAACCCCTGGTTTCACTCTAGAGGAAAAGAAATCCTTAGACATTCTTGTGGTTGTAGCCACGCTATCGCTGTGAAATAGATTAAACATGCATTGAATTACTTCTGATACAGTTAGGTTTGGTTTGATGCTATGATATATTGCAGGAGACACGCTAGATATTATTATGAAAAATGCTCTATGATGTAAACAATCTATTTTTAAAGTCCAAGGTCTTCTTGGAGGGCTAGTTATAAAGAATAGTAAATTTTCTTTCATAAAAATAACCTGAAGCTGTTGATACCACTCTTGTAAATTAATGCCATCAACTCTAAGTTTTGGGAAGTCACTGGGTAAGTTACCCACATTATTTTGTCCATTACTTACAACCTGAGGCAGTCCGTGGTCTCTCAAGTGCAGGAAATTACAGAACGGCATTGGGATGCTTGCAACGAGTCTGCGCGGTTCTCTGGCCAGTTCAAGTCTTTCGGGGCTGTTTACGTAGTTTTGCACATGCGCGTTGCTCATTTCTTCTTTGGCGTCGTCGTGGAAGGTTCTCTCCCTTTCAGCTTTCTCGATCTGCTCCTCCTCAGATGAGTCGGTCTCTGGCTCGGTTTTCGGGGTTCTGGTGGTGGCGACGGTTCTTCTCTTTCTTTTGTGTGCGTTGGCACTCGATCTTGTCTGCGGTGTAGGGCGGAATCGGCATGGCTCTCTGGGCTCGGGTGTCGTCGCTTTAGAAGTCAGGATGGGAGCGTGCAGGTCTTGAGTTGTCGGTTTGATTTCTTGCTTCTTCGTAGATGTCTTGGAAATTTTCAATCTTGGCCCAAAAGCAGCAAAAAGCGTTTTCATTGCTGACTTTACTTGAGATTTTGTTAAATCGTCTTCACTTTCTGATTTTGGATCATCTGAAGAGTTTGAGACTTCTTTTTCACTTTCTTCGTCTGATAGTGTTTTTCGCGCCAGAAATTTTGAACTGAGCGTTTTGATTGGCTCTGCTTCACTCTCTTTTGAAGTTCGTTGAAACCAAGATGGCTGCCATTCAAAATTTCGCGCGGGATCACATCTTTTCTTTTTTACAACTATTTTCTCAGTAGTCATTTCACTCACAGTTTTTTGATCTTTGGGTTTTTGTTTAATGACGTTTTTCTCTCTCGCTGCTCCGCTGTTTCTCAGCATCTCCTGGAGGTCCGCGATGAGGCTTTCGTCATTCTTTTGGCTTTTTAGTATCTTTAATATCTCTGACCTGAGTTCGTTATTTTCTATTTCGATTTCTTCCTGGTCATTATTTTCACTCATCAGTTCTTCTTCTTCAGTGGTGTATTCTTCGGATTCTCTCGAAATCGCATTAGTGGATTCGTTGATCATCTCTTGATCAGTTTCTATTTCTTTGCTGTAGGCCCTGGTGTTGGGCCTATCTTTCTTGGACATTTTTAATTACTTATTGAGTCAATTAACCATCCTCTGCTACCAACTTGTTGCAATATTTTCAGGATCAGACTCAATAAAGATAATAGGAGTTAGAGATTTAAATATATTTCTCTTTAATCATAGTAGGCATTCTATATTCGCTGAATATTCAAGATAGAAGCAAGGGGAATGGTGAGGGTGGCTTCTTATATATACAAGGGGTGGAGCCAGGAATGGGAGTGGTGAATTATGAATACATTAAAGTCCAAAGAATAAGTTAACCCCTGATGTTCCATATATACATTATTTACACATTAGAGAATAAGGCATTTACATCTGACAGACCTTTTCTGACCCAACTAGATAACTGTCAGGTTTCGATGTCGTCTCAAATAAATTGCATTTACAAACAGATAATCTTTGATGAAATCTTTCATTTATTAAGCACGACAATCTGTCCCCGATTATGGCGTAGCCAACACAGACTTCCTGACCCCCAAACCTTCCCTTTCCGTTCCCCAATTCTCTGCGTCTCATTGGCCATCTTCCAAATCACTCTCCCCATATCTACTACTTCAGCTCCCAGGAATGTCCCCCCTCCCATCCCATCTCCTAGGGGATATTATCTTCAGGGAAAATAAGTAGGTGAAAAGTCAAGCGTCCTCTTGCCAGCTGCCCCCTCTTCTCCTCCTTATGTCAGCACTGGAACGAATGTAGTTTGGAGTGCTGACAGTAACATCATCAGTGCTGGAAGGGAGGATTGATTTGCTCTCTGTTTCTATACAATATAACTCCTCTCCCTTTCAGCACTGATAATGTTACCTAGTTGCGTCATGAAACGTCTGTAAGAAAACAGCCAAATTCAGAGAGCACCCAGGACCCCAAAGGCTCCTCCTCTTCCTCCTCTTCCTCCTCCCCCTCGCAAACCTCACCATTGTAGCAGTGATAATGTTACCTAGTTGGGTCATGAAATGTCCATAAGAAAACAGCCAAATTCAGAGAGCTCCCAGGACCCCAAAGGCTCCTCCTCTTCCTCTCCTCTTCCTCCTCCCTCCTCCTCCTCGCAAACCTCACCATTCTAGCACTGATAATGTTACCTAGTTGGGTCATGAAACGTCCGTAAGAAAACAGCCAAATTCAGAGAGCACCCAGGACCCCAAAGGCTCCTCCTCTTCCTCCTCCCTCCTCCTCTTCCTCCTCCCTCCTCCTCTTCCTCTTCCTCCTCCCTTCTCCTCCTCGCAAACCTCACCATTCTAGCACTGATAATGTTACCTAGTTGGGTCATGAAACGTCCGTAAGAAAACAGCCAAATTCAGAGAGCACCCAGGACCCCAAAGGCTCCTCCTCTTCCTCCTCCCTCCTCCTCTTCCTCCTCCCTCCTCCTCTTCCTCTTCCTCCTCCCTTCTCCTCCTCGCAAACCTCACCATTCTAGCACTGATAATGTTACCTAGTTGGGTCATGAAACGTCTGTAAGAAAACAACCAAATTCAAAGAGCACCCAGGACCTCACAGCCTCTTCCTCCTCCTCTCTGCAAACCTCACTACCTTCTAGCACTGATGGTGTTCCCTAGCTGGGTCACGAAACGTTTACAAGAAAACAGCCAAACAAACTCAGGGCGCACCCAGGACCTCACAATAGAGCAACTCTTTCTGTTCTACTGCAGTTCTGGATCCAATGGGTTGAAAGCGCTGACCTTAATGTAATCGTAGGGACAGGTGACCTCCGGGTGATCTTCGATGTCGAAACTGTCATCGAACTGGAGTGTAATGAAAAATCCTTCCTCCAACCCAATGCGGTACCCGCAGTCGGAGCTTTTGGGGTAGGAGTTGGGAAAATCGGGGCTGTGGATTACCCCACTCCTCTGGGTGAAGAGGTTGTTGCTGCATTCCACTGCAACAGACACACATAAACAAAGATCACAACATTAACCTGGTTAGTTTTGGGTTGGCGGCACGAATGGGTCTGTAATCCGGGTATTACAGGTAGTCCTCGACTTACGACCACAACGGAGCCCAAAATCTCCGTTGCTAAGCGAGACAGTTGTTAAGTGAGTTTTGCCCCATTTTATGACCGTTGTTAAGTGAATCACCGCAGTTGTTAAGTTAGTAACATGGTTGTTAAGTGAATCTGTCTCCACCCATTGACTTTGCTTGTCAGAAGTTTGCCAAAGGGAGTTACGTGACCCTGGGAAACGGTGACCGTCATAAGTATGAATCAGTTGCCAAGTGTCTGACGTTTGATTATGGGGATGCTGCAATTGGGGGTGGAGCTTCACCGACATCATCTATTTCCAGTTTACAACACCAGGAGTGAAATCCAGCAGGTCCTGACAGGTTCTGGAGAACCGGTAGCGGAAATTTTGAGCAATTTCGGAGAACTGGCAAATACCAGCTCTGGCTGGCCCCAGTGTGGGGTGGGAATGGAGATTTTGCAATATCCTTCCCTCAGGAGTGGAGAGGGAATGGGGATTTTGCAGTATCCTTCCCCTGGAGTGGGGAGGAAATGGGGATTTTGCAGTATCCTTCCCCTTGAGTGGGAGGGAATGGGGATTTTGCAGTATCCTTCCCCTTGAGTGGGAGGGAATGGGGATTTTGCAGTATTCTTCCCCTGGAGTGGGGAGGGAATGGGGATTTTGCAGTATCCTTCCCCTGGAGTGGTGAGGGAATGGAGATTTTGCAATATCCTTCCCTCAGGAGTGGGGAGGGAATGGAGATTTTGCAGTATCCTTCCCCTGGAGTGGGGAGAGAATGGGGATTTTGCAGTATCCTTCCCCCAGGAGTGGGGAGGGAATGGGGATTTTGCAGTATCCTTCCCCTGCCACACCCACCAAGCCACACCCACAGAACTGGTAGTAAAAAAAATTGAATTCCACCACTGTATAACATGGTCCTTTCAGCAGTTCCAAGAAGGCTCCACATGCCCACTTGCACCACTCAGGTGACCCTGAGGACACAGATAGACCTCCAGGTGGCTTCAAGGACCCTCTCAAAGGATGCAAACGACCAGCTGTCTGCAAGGAGTATCAATCCTTCCATTCCCCCACCATCCGGTCAGAACTGAGGAAGCTTCTCGGATGAGAAGCGAAACGTCTTCAAAGAGAAAAACCCAGGAAGTCCTGTTGCACCTTTGGGGCAGATGGCAGGAGGGTCCCTACCTTTGCAGGTCCTGTTGTCCGAGTGGAGAATGTACCCAAAACGGCAGGAACAATAATAGCCCCCGATGTAGTTGTGGCAGTGATGATCACAGGCCAGTTCTTCATCGTTGCTCTCCAAGCACTCATCGATATCTGTGATGGGACATCACGTCAATCTACCATCTCTGTTGGCAACTCACTGGTAGGTGTTCATTTTGGCTAAGCGGAGGGACGGTGGTTGGGGGGTCTTCTTAAGACTGATCCAATCAACCGAGATAAAGAGAGTCGGTTTGGTAAGTGGTTAAGGTGCTGGCCTAGAAACCAGGAGACGGGAGTTCTAGTTCCGCCTCAGGCGGGAAAGCCAGGTGAGAGAATTTGGGCCAATCACCAGGTGATGGTAAGTCCTGCTTTATCCATGAAACCCGGCTGGGTGACTTTGGGCCAATCACCAGGAGACAGTGAGTTCTAGTCCTGCCATTGGCATGAAAGCCGACTGGGTGACTTTGGGCCAAATATCAGGAGACAGTGAATTCTAGTCCTGCCTTAGGCATGAGACCCAACTGGGTGATTTTGGGCCAATCACCAGGAGATGGTGAATTCTAGTCCTGCCTTAGTCATGAAAGCCGGCTGGGTGATTTTGGGCCAATCACCAGGAGACGGTGAATTCTAGTCCTGCCTTAGGCATGAAAGCCGGCTGAGTGATTTTGGGCCAATCACCAGGAGACGGTGAATTCTAGTCCTGCCTTAGGCATGAAAGCCGGCTGAGTGATTTTGGGCCAATCACCAGGAGACGGTGAATTCTAGTCCTGCCTTAGGCATGAAAGCCGGCTGAGTGATTTTGGGCCAATCACCAGGAGACGGTGAATTCTAGTCCTGCCTTAGGCATGAAAGCCGGCTGAGTGATTTTGGGCCAATCACCAGGAGACGGTGAATTCTAGTCCTGCCTTAGGCATGAAAGCCGGCTGAGTGATTTTGGGCCAATCACCAGGAGACGGTGAATTCTAGTCCTGCCTTAGGCATGAAAGCCGGCTGAGTGATTTTGGGCCAATTACCAGGAGACGGGGAATTCTAGTCCTGCCTTAGGCATGAAAGCTGGCTGGGTGATTTTTGAGCCAATCACCAGGAGACGGTGAATTCTAGTCCCGCCTTAGGCATGAGACCCAACTGGGTGATTTTGGGCCAATCACCAGGAGATGGTGAGTTCTAGTCCTGCTTTAGGCATGAAAGCCGGCTGGGTGACTTTGTGCCAATCACCAGGAGACGGTGAGTTCTAGTCCTGCTTTAGGCATGAAAGCCGGCTGGGTGACTTTGGGCCAATCACCAGGAGACGGTGAGTTCTAGTCCTGCTTTAGGCATGAAAGCCGGCTGGGTGACTTTGGGCCAATCACCAGGAGACGGTGAGTTCTAGTCCTGCTTTAGGCATGAAAGCCGGCTGGGTGACTTTGGGCCAATCACCAGGAGACAGGGAGTTCTAGTCCTGTTTAGGCATGAAGGCTGGCTGGATGATTTTGGGCCAGCCCTTCTCTCTCTCTCTCAGCCCAAGACACCTCACAGGGTTGTTGTTACAGGGAAAATAGGAGGAAGGAATATTATGTATATTCACTGCTTCGAGTTTCTATAAAACACATAATAATAGAAATAGCATTTAGACTTATATACCGCTTCACAGTGCTTTTACAGCCCTCTCTAAGCAGTTTACAGAGTCAGCCTATTGACCCCAACAATCCGGATCCTCATTTTACTGACCTCGGAAGGATGGAAGGCTGAGTCAACCTTATAATAATAAAGACAAGATAAAAAAATCTAATAAATAAATAATGAACAACAGACTCCATTACGGTCATAACTTGAGGACTACCTGGATATGACTTCTAAAATTTCTCACTCGCTTTTTCCAAAGTGGCCACTTTGAAGTCAACTCTGGACCATCCTAGGATGCCCTGAGGTGATTTTAATAGAATAACAGAGTTGGAAGGGACCTTGAAGGTCATCTAGTCCAGTCCTCCACCCAAGGATTTCTCCTTTCTCCTTGTTCTGAGTTCCAGTGTTGGCCTGTCCAGATGGGCGAAGGAACCAACCGAGATATCCAAACTCACCCACAGCTGCGTAATGGGCATCAAACCCCGTGAACCGTTCCTCGTTGGAAAAGTCGGATCGGAAAGTCAGGCTCAGATGTGATCCCGGAGACGTGATCGGCTCTCGTCCAGGGGTCTGTTCCGGATCTCGGTCCTCTTTCCCACAGAAGGTCGCCAAGACTTGATCCTCTGACTCGACCTGTTGGACATCCAAAGAAAATGCAGAGAAAACAGGATGATCTTTGCCTGCTATTCCACTTCTGAAGAATTACAGGCAATCCTCGACTTATAAAGCCATAATTGAGCCCAATGTTTTTGTTGCTAAGTGAGACAGTCATTCAGTGAGCCTTGCCCCATTTTACAACCATTTTTGCCACCGTTGTTAGGTGAATCACAGCAGTTGCTAAGCTTAGCGACACAGTCGCTAAGTGAATCTGGCTTCCCCAATGTCTTTGCTTGTCATGAGGTTGCAAAAGGGGGAATCACGTAATCCCGGGATACTGCAACCGTCGTAAGTATGAATCGGTTGCCAAGCATCTGAATTTTGATCACATGACCACAGGAATAGTGCAATGGTCGTAAGTGTGAAAAACGATCATAAGTCACTTTCTCTGCGCCGTAGTCACTTCGAACGGTTACTAAGTGAATGATTGTAAGTCGAGGACTCTCAGTACTCCGCAGGGGAGAATTGAAACCTTGTCCACTCATCCTGAATCCAATTTCTGGGTTAGCATCATATCCTGAAGTTTAAACTCGGTAAATTCAAAGTTTGCACAATTTCGTAAGCCGCGTTCCTCAGTCTGGACAAAACCGTCATAAGTCACATTTTCCCGTGCCACTGTAACTTTGAAATGTCACTAAACGAAGTCAAACACGCCCTGTATATTGAAAATGGTTAGAATTTTAAAAATTATTATTTCTGTAATGCATTTCCTGCCGCATTTGAAGAACTGCAAAGCTATTGGCTTCGGTCTCTTTTAACACAGTGGCAGCTTAACCCAGCAAATTTGTAAATTTCATTTGCATCCATAGTACTGTATTGATTTCAGGACCTTGAATTTAAAGATATCCAGCCGCCGAGCAGCTGCTCGAATACCACTTTAGATTGAACTGAAAAGGGAAACAACAAGAGAGAGGGGAAAGAATAGAGAGAGAGGAAGGGAGAAGAAAGGAGCGGAGAGAGAAGAAAGGGAAAAGGAGAGGAAGAAAAGGGAGGGGAAGGAGTTGAGAGAGAGGAAGGGAGAAGAGAGGAGAGGAGAGGGAGAGAAAGAAAAAAAGGGAAAAGGAGAGGAAGAAAAGGAAGGGGAAAGAGTAGAGAGAGAGGAAGAGAGAAGAGAGGAGAGGAGAAGGAAAGAGAGAAGAAAAGGAAAAGGAGAGGAAGAAAAGGGAGGGGAAAGAGGAGTAGAAGAAAAGGTTAGAAGCGGGGAAGAAGAGAGGAGTGGGGGAAAAGGAAGGAGAAGTAAGAAAGAGAAGGAGAGGAAGAACAAAGGAAGTAGGAGGAGATAGAGGAAGGAAGAGAAGGGGAGGAGGAGAAGAAAGGTTGGAGTAAAGGTAAATGGTAAAAGAGCAGCCCCGAAAAAGTAAAAATGAAAAATGAAAGTTAAAAGATAAGATGAATGAAAAATGATGGATAAATGACTGTAAATGTGTTTATGAGAAATAAAAATAAAAAAACTTTTTTGGAAACAAAAAAGGAGTGAGCAGAGATGGTGATATTGACTGTTTTAATTAAATAAAAGAATTT
This sequence comes from Pantherophis vulpinus, assembly GCA_037215915.1. Taxonomy (NCBI): domain Eukaryota; kingdom Metazoa; phylum Chordata; class Lepidosauria; order Squamata; family Colubridae; genus Pantherophis; species Pantherophis vulpinus. Next base: position 106,505,542 of record JAXLNS010000006.1, read on the forward strand.
TAAAAAAAAGAATTTAAAGATGTCCCTCATTTCTCTGATGGGAATAACAGAATGACAGCGATGGGAGGGACCCTAAAGGTCTTCTAGTCCAACCCCCTTCTCAAGCAGGAAACCCTATACCAGGGGTGAAATTCACTTACCTTCGCTACCGGCTCGCAGATGTGAGTGCACATGCGTGCCTCCTCCATGCATACACAGAGCCTTCTGCGCATGTGCAGAGGGTCAAAAACGGGATGTGATGACATCCGGGCAGGTGGGCGGAGCCTCCCACCATCGGCGCTACCGGTTTGCCCGAGCCGATAGAACCGGCTGCCTGAGACCATTTCAGACAAATGGCTGTTCAATCTCTTCTTAAAAACTTCCAGTGTTGGATCATTCACAACGTCTGGTGGCAAGTTGTTCCACTGGCTAATTGTTCTAATTGTCAGGAAATTTCTTCCTAATTCCAGGTTTGAAGGCCAGACAAGGAATAATGGATGGAAACTGAACAAGGAGAGATTCTGTTGCAATGTTTTCAGGATCAGACTCAATAAAGATAATAGAGGTTGAAGATTTAAATATATTTTCTTTTAATAATAATAGGCATTCTATATTCTCTGAATATTCAAGATAGAAGCAAGGAGAATGGAGAGGGTGGCTTCTTATATATACAAGGGGTGGAGTCAGGAATGGGAGTGGTGAACTATGAATACATTAATATATACAGAATAAGTTAACCCCTGATGTTCCATATATACATTATTTATACATTAGAGAATAAGGCATTTACATCTAACAAATCCCCCTCTAAATGCCGGTTCGTTATACAACACCAATTACATTCAGATTCAGGACAATATAATACATATAATTTAGAAGTTAAATATTTATGTTGTTTAGAAGGTAAGGGCTTTGTTAATATGTCAGCTAATTGTTCAGAAGTATCACAATGTATTGCTTTGATGAACCCATCTTGAGACAGTTGCCTCACGTGCTTAAATTTTATATCAATGTGTCTGGACCTTTGTCCAATTGCATCGGATCTGGATATTTCAATGGCCGCTTTATTGTCTTCATGCATAATAAATGGTAAAGTAGGTTTCTCCCAAACATCTGTGATTAAGTCATTGAACCATACAAGGTTATTTGCGGCTTTGGACAAGCAAACATATTCCGCTTCTGTGGTGGAAGTGGCTACCAGTTCTTGTTTACCAGTATACCAATAAACTGGACAATCATTCAATAGGAAAACATAACCAGAGGTACTCTTTCTACATGATGTATCACCAGCCCAATCTGCATCAGCATAACAAGTAATTTTTGGTTCTTTGTCATTATTGGGTTCCAATACTAAACAAAAATCTAATGTACCTTTCAGATATCTTAGAATTCTTTTGACAGCTTCCCAATGATACAAGGTTGGTTTGCTAACATATCTTGACAATAGATTGAGAGGTAATGCAATATCTGGCCTAGTCCAATTAGATATATAAAGGAGTGAGCCTATAACTGACCTGTAAAATGTGTTGTCTTTAAACTCAGGGGAAGATTCATCAGTATTTCTGAGAAAATCAGTTTGCATAGGGGTGTCACAGGTTTTGGCATTATTTAAGTTACATTTGTTTAGGAGTTCAATGATTTTATCTTTCTGTGTAAGTTTGAATCCCCTTTTTGTTTTGTTGATTTGTACACCAAGGTATTTATTTACTTTACCTAGAGATTTTAACGAGAAGTGTTCGTTTAACTTGTTTACAAATATTTCCCTGCTTTCTTTATGCTTTCCAATGTATAAAATATCATCCACATAAATTAATACAAATTCAACATTATCATTACTCTTTTTTACAAAGAAACAGTTATCAGCAGTCGTGGCGTTGAAATCCATTGTTTTAAGTACTTTTACCAAGCAATCGTACCATCTTTTACCAGATTGCTTTAATCCGTACAGACTTTTATTTAATAACCAAATTTCGTTCTTATTGGTGTATTGACTGTGTGGTGCCCTTACGTATATTTCCTTATCTAATTTTGCGTGTAAGTACGCAGTTTGTATGTCATATTGGAATACGTCCAGATTGAGTGCAGATGCTACTACAAGAGCTGTTTTGACACTCTCTGTTCTCACTGTGGGTGAATATGTGTCAGTGTAATCTTCTGGATATTTTTGTGCATAACCTTGTGCAACTAGTCTAGCCTTGTATAAGGTATTACCTCCTTCTAGGTTCTTAATTTTATAAATCCACCTGGTACCTATAATTGTTTTGTCCTTAGGTGCGATCGCAGGTGTGAATACATTTAATCCTTGTAAACTTTCCATCTCTTTCTCCATAGCTAATTCCCATTTTTCTCTTTCTTCATGGGGAAGTTTCAATACTTCCTCATATGTATTAGGTGTTATTTGTTCTCCATCCATATGCATTATGTAATCTTTGTATTTATTTGGTATTTGGTTTCTATTGTTTCTAACAGTTCTTTCAGGTTTGCTATGGTTGTCATGCAAATATCTAGCTTCCTTTTTTGTTAAAGTGTCAGTCTTTATTTTATGTTGACTATTTGTCCATGTTCTAGTTTTGTTCTTACTTTTGTTAATGTTTTGACTTTCTGTTGTTCCTTCCTTGTAAGATATCGTATCTTTGCACTTATTAGGAAATATTTCATTAAGGTGCAGTTTAGACCAATTGGCTTGCTCATGGAACACAGCTGTTCTGGACACTATAAATTTGTTATTATTATCGATGAATCTGTACCCTTTGGTTCCTGTTTCGTATCCCATGAATCTTAATCTCCTGGATACGTTTTCTCCCTTTCTCCTCAATTGTTTAGGTATGTGTACGTCTGCAGTGACTCCAAATATGTGCATGTGTGCTAACTTGGGTTTTCTATTGTACATCACCTCATATGGTGTCTTATTCACAATACTGGACCAGGTTCTATTTTGAGTGTAATTTGAATAATGTAAGGCCTCTGACCAAAATTGTTTGCCTAAACCAGCATCCTCTAATGTGCATCTAATCATGGTTTGTAGAGTGGAATTTTTTCTCTCTGCAATCCCATTTTGAAATGCAGAAAATGGATTGGTCGTGAAATGTAGCATCCCTCTATCCTTCAACCATTGGGAGAATTCCTTAGACATGAATTCACATCCCCTATCTGTCATGATTTGTTTTATTCTGATATTATGTTGTGTTTCTATGCGTTTGTAGAACTCCTTAAATTTCTGAAATGTTTCATCCTTGTGCTTTAATGTGTAAACAAAACCATAGCGACTATAATCATCCACTATTGTCAGGAAGTAACGTTTTCTATAGGTAATTGATGGAGTTAATGGACCAACTAAGTCCATATGTACTAAATCAAAAATATTATTAGTTGTTCTGTTAGATTTTTTTGGTCTGGGACTGGTTTTTAGTTTGGTGGATTTGCATACTGAGCATTCCAAATAATGTTCACAATTTTTTATTTTGACACCTTCTGCGTGTTCAGTCATTTTTTGCACTACAGGAAAACTTGCATGTCCTAACTTCCTATGTAATATGTGAGCACACTCATCATGAATTGGTTTACCTATTTTTGGTTTCTTCTCACTGTGTGTATTTTTGTTATCATGAGTAATTTTACATTCATCATTGTCACTGTTACTGACATTTTCATCATCTGCTTCAATACAATTTTCCATATTTGAATCAATGTTATTTAACCATCTTTCATTGGTCATCAGATAGGGTAGACCCCCTTTTATCATCACAGTGCCTACATTTGTTTTGTTCTTTTCTATAATTGCTTTCCCTTTTGAGAAAACTATATTAATATCAGATTCTCTGCTTAGTTTTATAGCACTTAGTATGTTGTGAGGTATTTCAGGGATTAGTAATACCCCCTCTATTTTCCCTAAACCAGGCAAGGTCACATTTCCTCTGCCTAATACTTGAACCTTTTCTTGATTAGCTACCTTTATCACAAACTTATCTTCAGTAAATGAAGATAATATACTTTTGTTGTTAGTGGTGTGATTTGTTGCACCAGAATCAATAAGCCAATTATTGTTCTCATCTTGTTGTGTTCTGGTGCTGTCCTGTTTATTTAATCCATTTAGTGACCCAGATTTTCTCTCTTTTGAATTTTCTCTACTCCCTCTACTTTCTCTATAATTTGGTGGACTTCTATATTTGTGTCTGTCTGTGAGAGACTGTCTGTAATTGTGTTTGCTCCTATATTCTGGTCTATGCCTCTCTCCTGAGACTTTGGGGCAGTCTCTTTTACTGTGTTCCCTGGATCCACAATTGTGGCATCTAAAGGCCTCATTATATTTATCTTGAAAGACTACTTTTCTAGAAGATTTATGTTCTGTTTGGTTACTGGAACGATTTTTTCTTGAATTGTCTTCTGCTATCAATTTGTTAGATAGACTTTCTATTGATAAATATCCCAAATTAATGGTATCTAAATGTGACATAAAGTTATCCCATGATGGATCAAGTGAATTGATAATAACACTTTTCATTGTTTGATCTGAAATCACTTCCCCCCTCAATTGCAGTTCAGCTCTTATCTTGTTTAGATTTATCAAATGTTCACTTATAGAAACCCCTGGCTTCACTCTAGAAGAAAAGAAATCCTTAGACATTCTTGTAGTTGTGGCTACGCTATCGCTGTGAAATAGATTAAACATGCATTGGATTATTTCTGATACAGTTAGGTTTGGTTTGATGCTATGATACATTGCAGGAGACACGCTAGATATTATTATGAAAAATGCCCTATGATGTAAACAATCTATTTTTAAAGTCCAAGGTCTTCTTGGAGGACTAGTTATAAAGAATAGCAAATTTTCTTTCATAAAAACAACCTGAAGCTGTTGATACCACTCCTGTAAATTAATTCCATCAACTCTAAGTTTTGGGAAATCACTGGGTAAATTCCCCACATTATTTTGTCCATTACTTACAACCTGAGGCAGTCCGTGGTCTCTCAAGTGCAGGAAATTACAGAACGGCATTGGGATGCTCGCAATGAGTCTGCGCGGTTCTCTGGACAGTTCAAGTCTTTCGGAGCTTTCTACGTAGTTTTGCACATGCGCGTTGTTCATTTCTTCCTTGACGTCGTCGTGGAAGGTTCTCTCTATTTCAGCTCCTTCGATCCGCTCCTCTTCAGATGAGTCGGTCTCTGGCTCGGTTTTTGGGGCTCTGGCGGTGGCGACGGTTCTTCTCCTTTTTTTGTGTGCGTTGGCACTCGATCCGGTCTGCGGTGTAGGGCGAAAACGGCATGGCTCTCTGGGCTCGGGTGTCGCTGCTTTGGACGTCAGGATGGGAGCGTGCGGGTCTTGAGTTGTCGTTTTGGTTTTTCGCTTCTTTTTTGATGTCTTGGAAATTTTCAATCTTGGTCCAAAAGCAGCAAAAAGTGTTTTCATTGCTGACTTTACTTGACTATTTGTTAAATCGTCTTCACTTTCTGATATTGGTTCATCAGAAGAGTTTGAGACTTCTTTTTCACTTTCTTTGTCTGATAGTGTTTTTCGCGCCAGAAATTTCGAACTGAGCGCTTTGATTGGCTCTGCTTCATTCTCTTTCGAAGTTCGTTGAAACCAAGATGGCTGCCATTCAAAATTTCGCGCGGGATCACATCTTTTCTTCTTTACAATTATTTTCTCAGTAGTCATTTCACTCACAGTTTTTTGATCTTTGGGTTTTTCTTTAATGGCGTTTTTCTCTCTCGCTGCTCCGCTGTTCCTCAGCATCTCCTGGAGGTCCGCGATGAGACTTTCATCATTCTTTTGGTTTTTTAATATCTTTAATATTTCTGACCTGAGTTCGTTATTTTCTATTTTGATTTCTTCTTGGTCATTATTTTCGCTCACCAGTTCTTCTTCTTCAGTGGTATATTCTTCGGATTCTCTCGAAATCGCATTAGTGGATTCGTTGATCATCTCTTGATCAGTTTCTATTTCTTTGCTGTAGGCCCTGGTGTTGGGCCTATCTTTCTTGGACATTTTTAATTACTTATTGAGTCAATTAACCATCCTCTGCTACCAGCTTGTTGCAATGTTTTCAGGATCAGACTCAATAAAGATAATAGAGGTTGAAGATTTAAATATATTTTCTTTTAATAATAATAGGCATTCTATATTCTCTGAATATTCAAGATAGAAGCAAGGAGAATGGAGAGGGTGGCTTCTTATATATACAAGGGGTGGAGTCAGGAATGGGAGTGGTGAACTATGAATACATTAATATATACAGAATAAGTTAACCCCTGATGTTCCATATATACATTATTTATACATTAGAGAATAAGGCATTTACATCTAACAGATTCAACTTAGAAATAAGGAGGAATTTCCTGACCGTGAGAACAATCAACCCATGGAACAGAAGTTGCCTTCGGAAGTTGTGGGAGCTTCATCCCTGGAGGCTTTCAAGGAGAGACTGGACTGCCATCTGTGAGAATTGGTGTAGGGTCTCCTGCTTGGGCAGGGGGTTGGACTAGATGACCTCCAAGGTCCCTTCCAACTCTGTTAATATGAAATGGGGCATTAAAAAAAGTTCCTAAGAGTTTTTTTTGGCAGTGGAACCCAATGGAAAACTGGCAGGCAGCCCTTCCTGGATGCCTCCAAGGAAAAGCTGAATTACCAGTTGGGCTTTGAGTGAGATTCCTGCAGGCAGCTGGATCGTGGACTCGCTCCGCCTGCAACATCATACTAAGAAAGCTAATCAGATCCTGAAGCATGGCACCGCAACGTCCTTTCGCAAAGCCTGCATGTGGAAATCACACGCCACGAAGAGTATACTTTTCTCAACGTTTCTGGGGGCCTGGTGAGGAAATTATATTTCTCCCAGTCCCAGCTATGACTGAAAGTCTGGGCAGGATTTGGAAGCAGTGAGGATGTTTTGTTCAAACTTGATGGGTGCATCCAGGCAGGAGTGGAAGTCAGGAAAGAAGGAAGGAAGGAAGGAAGGAAGGAAGGAAGGAAATAAATAAATAAATAAATAAATAAATAAAAAAGAGAGAGAGAAGGGAAGGGAATTTAGCTTCCAGCTGCCTGCAATTACTGCGAGTTCAATTCTCACCAGGCTCAAGGTTGACTCAGCTTTCCATCCTTTCTAAGGTAGGTAAAATGAGGACCTGGTTTGTGGGGGCAATAAGCTGACTTTGTATAAAATATACAAAAGTATGAAGGCTATTATTAATGCCTTGTAAGCCGCCCTGAGTCTCCGGAGAAGGGCGGCATATAAATAAAAAAAAAAAAAAAAAAGGAGGGAGAGAGGAAGAGGAGGGAGGAAGGAAGAGAAGAAAGGAAAGAAAGAAAAAGAGAGAAAGAAAGAAAAAAGGGAGGGAAGTAAAAAGGAAGAAAGAAGAAAGAAGGAAGGAAGGAGGGAAGAAAGAAAGAGAAAAAGAAAAAGAAAGAGGGGAAGGAAAAAGAAAGGGGAAGGAAGGAAAGAAGAAAGACAAAAAGACAATTTCAGACAAATTTAACTGTTGTTAATTTTAATGCTCTTATATTGAAGCTTTTGTGACATTCTAAGCTGCCCAGGGTCCCTTTGGATAAGTGAGATGGGTGTTGAAACGAAAGAAAGAAAGAAAGAAAGAAAGAAAGAAAGAAAGAAAGAAAGAAAGGAGAGGAAGGAAATAAATAAATAAATAAATAAAGGAGAGAGAGAGAGAGAAGGGAGGGAGGGAGGAAGAGAAGGAAGGAAGGAAAGAAAGAAAGAGAAAGAGAAAGAAAGAAAGAAAAAAGGGAGGGAAGTAAAAAGGAAGAAAGAAGAAAGAAAGAAGGAAAGAAGGAGGGAAGAAAGAAAGAAAAAGAAAGAGGGGAAGGAAAAAGAAAGAGGGGAAGGAAAGAAGGAAGGAAAGAAGAAAGATAAAAAGATTATTGATGCTTTTGTGACATTCTAAGCCACCCAGAGACACTTTGGATAAGTGAGATGGGTGTTGAAACGAAAGAAAGAAAGAAAGAAAGAAAGAAAGAAAGAAAGAAAGAAAGAAAGAAAGAAAGAAAGAGAAAGAAAAGGAGGAGAGGAAGGAAGGAAGGAAGGAGTAAAGAAAAAAAAAACCCACACCAAACCAGCTGAACAAACCAGGGGAATTCTGGGAGCTGAAGCCCACCCATCTTCAAATCGCCAAGATTGACAAATGCTCAATCTTCATTAATCTGCCTTCCCCCCCCTTCCCATGTAACTTTCATTCCCCAGTTTTTGCCAGCTTCTCCAAACGCTCAGAACAAACCCAGGTAATTAATCAGTCCTGGCTGGGGGTGCCCCCTGTTTCCCCGAAAGGACCCGTTCCTCCCTTTCCTGGTCAGCCTAACAGCAACCTGGTTTGACAACATGTGGTCACGCTGGAGACCAGCTTTTCATTTTCCCTGGAAGAAGGGGCCAACCAACCCTCCCATTTGGAGCTACGCCAAGCTGGGGGGCTTCCAAGGCACCCGACTCCATCCTGCCCTAATTTAAATTAAGGCAGCCCCCCCCATCCCCATTGTTCATTTCCACTTTGCCACAAGAAGCGTGTGATGGCATCAGTTGCCAATGAGGGAAGTCATGGAACCACTCGAAAGTTTACGTAATTGTTGTCTTCCTTTTCCAAATCAAAGCTCAGGCAAAATGCTGTCGGCATCACTTTAATGCATTTTTTATCATAGAGTAGAAGATAAGATTGTAATTGCACTTATAATTGCAATTGCAAAAGGAAATTGGAATCTTCCTTCCTGCCTGCCTGCCTGCCTGCCTTCCTTCTTCCTTTTCTTTCCTCAATCCCTCTCTTCTTCCTTCCTTCATTCTTTCCCTTCTCCCTCTTTCCTTTTCTTTCCTCCATCACTCTCTTCTCCCTCTCTCCCTCCCTCCCCTTCTTCCTACTCCCTCTTTTCTTTTCTTTCCTTCATCCCTCTCTTCTTCCTTCCTTCCTTTCTCCCTCTTTCCTTTTCTTTCCTCCATTCCTCTCTTCTCCCTCTCTTCCTCCCTCCCCTTCTTCCTACTCCCTCTTTTCTTTTCTTTCCTTCATCCCTCTCTTCTTCCTTCCTTCCTTCCCTTCTCCCTCTTTCCTTTTCTTTCCTCCATCCCTCTCTTCTCCCTCTCTCCCTCCCTCCCCTTCTTCCTACTCCCTCTTTTCTTTTCTTTCCTTCATCCCTCTCTTCTTCCTTCCTTCCTTCCCTTCTCCCTCTTTCCTTTTCTTTCCTCCATCCCTCTCTTCTCCCTCTCTCCCTCCCTCCCCTTCTTCCTACTCCCTCTTTTCTTTTCTTTCCTTCATCCTCTCTTCTTCCTTCCTTCCTTCCTTCCCTTCTCCCTCTTTCCTTTTCTTTCCTCCATCCCTCTCTTTTCCCTCTCTCCCTCCCTCCCCTTCTTCCTACTCCCTCTTTTCTTTTCTTTCCTTCATCCCTCTCTTCTTCCTTCCTTCCTTCCTACCTGCCTTCCTTCCTTCTCTCTTTTCCTTCCTCAATCCCTCTCTTCTTCCTTCCTTCCTTCCCTTCTCCCTCTTTCCTTTTCTTTCCTCCATCCCTCTCTTTTCCCTCTCTCCCTCCCTCCTCTTCTTCCTACTCCCTCTTTTCTTTTCTTTCCTTCATCCCTCTCTTCTTCCTTCCTTCCTTCCTTTCTCCCTCTTTCCTTTTCTTTCCTCCATCCCTCTCTTCTCCCTCTCTCCCTCCCTCCTCTTCTTCCTACTCCCTCTTTTCTTTTCTTACCTTCATTCCTCTCTTCTTCCTTCCTTCCTTCCTACCTGCCTTCCTTCCTTCTCTCTTTTCCTTCCTCAATCCCTCTCTTCTTCCTTCCTTCCTTCCCTTCTCCCTCTTTCCTTTTCTTTCCTCCATCCCTCTCTTTTCCCTCTCTCCCTCCCTCCTCTTCTTCCTACTCCCTCTTTTCTTTTCTTTCCTTCATCCCTCTCTTCTTCCTTCCTTCCTTCCTTTCTCCCTCTTTCCTTTTCTTTCCTCCATCCCTCTCTTCTCCCTCTCTCCCTCCCTCCTCTTCTTCCTACTCCCTCTTTTCTTTTCTTACCTTCATTCCTCTCTTCTTCCTTCCTTCCTTCCTTCCTCCCCCTTCCTCCTCCTTTCTTTCCCTTCCTCCTCCTTTCTTTTTCCTTCCTCCCCCTCTCCTTCCTTTCTTCCTTCCCTTTCTCCCTCCCTCCCCCTCCCTCCTTCCTTCCTTTCTTTTTCTTCCTTCCTTCCTTCCTTCCTTCCTTCCTTCCTTCCTTCCTTCCTTCCTTCCCTCCCTCTCTTCTTCCTTCCTTCCTTCCTTCCTCCCCCTTCCTCCTCCTTTCTTTCCCTTCCTCCTCCTTTCTTTTTCCTTCCTCCCCCCTTCTCCTTCCTTTCTTCCTTCCCTTTCTCCCTCCCTCCCCCTCCCTCCTTCCTTCCTTTCTTTTTCTTCCTTCCTTCCTTCCTTCCTTCCTTCCTTCCTTCCTTCCTTCCTTCCTTCCTTCCTTCCTTCCTTCCCTCCCTCCCTCCCTCCCTCCCTCCCTCCCTCCCTCCCTCCCTTCTCCATCCTTCCTACCCTTCCCTTCCCTCCCTCCCCTTCTGTAGGAATTTAGCACCCACCCATCTCCTAGAACAGGGGTCCCTAAACTTGGCAGCTTTAAGACTTGTGGACTTCAACAACAGCTATGCTGGCTGGAGAATTCTGGGAGTTGAAGTCCACAAGCCTTAAAGCTGCCAAGTTTGAAGACCTCTGTCCTAGAAGAATAAAATATTCTAGGAAATATTAAAAAGGCAGAATATTATACCTCCCTGGATGAGAAAAGGAGTAACCTGGTCTTGGAAAGCAACCCCCACCTTTGCTAACAGCCCCAGAAAAACTGGTGCCAACCTATCTACAAGATAAAAGACTGGGCCAGCTTATCTACAAAACAAAAGATCTTCACCCTCAGGACATAATAGGATTAGCCCTCTACCCATCTCACCACATGGCACCTAGGAAGTTTGCATCACCCAGCAAGATTCAACCAAGCCTGGGACTTAAGACAACCTACAAAGTTACCCCTGCATGGCTCCCTGGGGGTCTGACAACCAATCAGAATAGATTTCTTTCCACAGGAACAGAAAGCAAGTTCAAAGCCCAAGAGAGGGTATAAATACATCTCACTCTCCACTCCATGTGGTCAGCTACCCAGGACATGTGGTCCTATTCCTGTCCACCATTAAACCATCTTTCCAATCAGCCTCCATGTTGGAAGTGAACCCAGATGGACATCTCTTCCAACACTTCCTCCCTTCCTCCTTCCTTTTCTGCCTTTTTTGTTTGTTTGTTTTTTTGCTTTGCTTTTTACGCTGTCTGTAAAAAAAACTCAATAAAACTTGATGGAAATACTCCAGGTTCTCTTCCTGCCTCCGGGCGATATAAAGTAGCTCCATTTATTTGCCTTCCCTGCAATTAGCAGACATTTAAAAGATTCCAGCGGGAGAGATTGAAGGACTTAATTTTCCTCCTGAGGAAAAGAGATCAGCTCAGCCAGCTCGGGTCAACTCATTTTGAGAAGCAGTTCTGGAGAAATTCCCAGGGGTTTCCCTCATTAAGGCTGCGTCCACGTTCACAGCAAGCCGTGGACCAGGGGTGAAATCTAAATCTAAAGTGGGTGTGGCTTAATTAGTGGGCGGGGCTTGGTGGTAAGGTGACTGGGTGGGCGTGGCCAAGTCACAACCCCAATTAACTTTTTTTTTTTAAAGCTCCCAAAGGGGAAAAAAAACTTTCCCAATAAGAACAGGGGTCTCCAACCTTGGCAACTTTAAGACTTGTGGACTTCAACTCCCAGAATTCCTCAGCCAGCTTTGCTGGGAGTTGAAGTCCACAAGTCTTAAAGTTGTCAAGGTTGGAGACCCCTGCAATAAGAAGGTACAAGGCAGGCAGGAAGGCAGGCAGGCAGATAGAGCTGCTCACCGATGAGCTTGATTGCAGGCAGGGAGATTCAGTTGCTTGCTGATGCAATGGATTGCAGGGATTACAGCAAGCGAAGCAAGGCAGGCGTTGCGACTAGCAGCTAAGGTAAGCAAGCTTGAGGCTGGTGGGGGGGGATTTTTGCTAGCGGTTAGTAGGCAACTCAGCTGGGATTGTCAGAGCTTGGCTCGTCAGAGCCATTTAAAGGAAAAAAATCTGATGATCACGCGGCTCAGCTGGGCATGGGGGGCTGGGGCAGGGATTTTTGCTACAGGTTCTCCGAACTGCCCACAGCCATCGCTACCTACTCGCCCGAGCCGGTCCGAACCGGGAGCATTTTACCCCTGCCGTGGACACTCGGAAGAGACTATCCAAAAATTGCTTTTAAACCAAATTTTCTCCAGCTTCCTCAATGACATATACCTGTGATGGCGAACCTATGGCACGCGTGCCACAGGTGGCATGTGGAGCCATATCTGTGGGCACGCGAATGTTGCCCTAGCTCAGCTCCAGCGCGCATCGGCCAGCTGATTTTCGGGCCTTCCGGGCCCACCGGAAGTCGGGAAACGGGCCGTTTCCAGCCTCCGGAGGGCCTTGGGAGGGGTTGGGGAGGCAGTTTTCACCCTCCCCAGGCTCCAAGAAAGCCTCCAAGAAAGGCTCTGGAGCCTGGGGAGGGCGAAAAACGGGCCTACCGGGCCCACCGGTAACCTTATTGCCATCACATGTCAAAAGCGGGGGGAGTGCGTGGGGTCGCGTGCACATGCGCAAGGGGTGGGGTGGGGTTGCATTGAATTATGGGTGTGGGCACTCGTGTGCACGCCCCCCCCACGCTCTCCCGCTTTTGGCACATGACGGCAAAAAGGTTAGCCATCACTGACATATACTGTCCAGGTAGAATTTCCATCTTTTTTTTCATGCTGAATGCCGGGCTCAAGTGACCCTGGGGACATGAGAATATACAGACAGTCCCTGACTTACAGCCGTTCGTTTAGTGACCGTTCCAACTTACAAACGGCACTGAAAGAAAAGTTTTTCACACTTACGACCATGGCAGTATTCCCCAGTCACGTGATCAGAATTCAGATGGTTGGCAATTGCCTCATATTTATGACCGTCGCAGTGTCCTGGGGGAAATCACGTGGATCCCCTTTTGCCACCTTCTAACAAGAAAAAAAAAACCCAGATTCACTTAACAACCGTGTTCCTAACTTAACTTCTGCCGTGATTCGTTTAACAACTGCTGCACATAGGAACAGAAAACAATGCCAAAGCTCGCTTAACAAGTGTCCCTTAGCCATAGAAATTTGGGAGGGGGCGGCGTTGTGGTCGTAAGACGAGGACTGCCGGTTTCTTGGCTGGGGTAGATTTACAGGCAGGCAGCAAACATGTTAGGAGCTTCCTGTTTGCAGGAAGCTAATTTTTGCTGGGATGGAGTTTATGCAGTGAGTGACACTGTTTGTGTGTGTGTGTCTCTCTCTGTGTGTGTGTGTTTTACATTTTGAAAAGAGGTTGTTGTTTTTTTGTTTCTCACAAAAGTTCTGCCCTTGGGCGTTGGGTTTATTCCTGGCACTGCCACCCTGCTGTTTCTTTAGCCCTTCTTTGTTCTCTCTCCCTCCATGGTGCCACCGCAGCTGGCAGTTCCCTTCGATTCCCACCCCACAGCCCCCAGGTGGGGGGGGGGGCGGGGGAGCCTCTCTCACAGGCTGGCTGGGGAATTCTGGGAGTTGAAGTCCATAGATCGGGCGGAGCTGCCAAGGTTGAGAAACATGGCTGAGCCACCTGTTTTTGATTTGAGGCTGAAGAGCTTTCACTTTTCCACTAGGGCACCCCTCTCCCCCCCCCACCCCCCCCATTATGTTGGGTCAACTCAAATGTTTTCATTTTTGCAAAAGGCCTCCTTCCTCTAACTTCTCCTTCTTTCCTTTCCTTCCTTCTTTCTTTCCCTCTCCCTCTCCTTCCTCCTTTTCTTCCCTTTCCTTCCTCTTCATCCCTCCTTTCCTTTCCTTCCTCTTTCCTTTCCTCTTCATCCCTCCTTTCCTTTCCTTTTTCCTTTCCTCTTCATCCCTCCTTTCCTTCCTCTTTCCTTTCCTTTCCTCATTCATTCTATCTTTCCTTCCTTTCCTTTCCTCCTCATCCATCCTTTCCTTTCCTCTTCATTCTTTTCCTTTCCTTTCCTCTTCATCCCTCCTTTCTTTTCCTTCCTCTTTCCTTTCCTTTCTTCATCCATCCTTTCCTTCCTCTTTCCTTTCCTTTCCTCCTCATACTTTCCTTTCCTCTTCATCCATCCTTTCCTTTCCTTTCCTCTTCATTCTTTTCCTTTCCTTTCCTCTTCATCCCTCCTTTCTTTTCCTTCCTCTTTCCTTTTCTTTTCTCTTCATCCTTCCTTTCCTTTCCTTCCTCTTTCCTTTCCTCCTCATACTTTCCTTTCCTCTTCATCCATCCTTTCTTTTCCTTCCTCTTTCCTTTTCTTTTCCTCTTCATCTTTCCTTTCCTTTCCTCTTCATCCATCATTTCCTTTCCTTTTTCCTTTCCTCTTCATCCCTCCTTTCCTTCCTTTTCCTTTTCTTTTCTCTTCATCTTTCCTTTCCTTTCCTTCCCTTCCTCTTTCCTTTCCTCTTCATCCCTCCTTTCCTTTCCTTTCCTTTCCTTTCCTTTCCTTTCCTTTCCTTTCCTTTCCTTTCCTTTCCTTTCCTTTCCTTCCCTCCTCATCCTTTCCTTTCCTCTTCATCCATCCATCCTTTCTTTTCTTTTCCTTTCCTTTCCTTTCTTCTTCCCTTCCCTTCGTCTCTTCCCCTCCATACCCAGAAGCTGCCTGAGGCCACTGCTGGGAGGTGGGATACCTGGGACCCACATTCTAGCTTCTAACCCAATGAAAAATCAAATACAGGTAGTCCTCGACTTAGAACCATTCATTTAATGACCATTCACAGTTACCTTGCCACTGAAAAAAGTGACTTATGACCGTGTTTCATACTTATGACTATTGCAGCATCCCCATGGTCACGTGGTCCAAATTCGGGCACTTGGCAACCAGCTTCCTGGGACCACATGATCCCCATTTATGACTTTCCCAGCCAGTCTCCGACTAGCAAAGTCAATGGGGAAAGCCGGATTCATTTAACAACCATGGAATTCGCTTAATGACATTGGGGGTGAAAGTCATAAAATTGGGCATCATTCACTGAACTCTCGCCTCGCTTAGTGATGAGAGTTCCTGTCATGGAATTGCACAGCCGGTGCCCAAATGAAGTCAGAGACACTGACACAAATTTGTAGTTTTATATAAATAAATATAGAGACAAGATCGTCGTGAGGTAAATCATTGTGAGGTAAAATCATTGTGAGGTAAATCTTAAGAGCCTACAGAGCACACAGAAGAAAAAGGAGGGAAAAAAGGGAAACACCCTTTTTACACCCAGCAACCAATCAGAGTGCAGATTGCCTCATGAAGGCGCCCGCATTCAAATGAGCAAAATTCCTCAAAGCCCCAAATAAGTTACCCAGACTCAATCCACATATCAAAGGATAAGGTCTGCAAACACAATAGTGTTAATTAAATTAACTCTCCCAGCCGAACTATATGTTCACAACAAAATATATACACACACACACACACACAGACACACACACACGCCCCTCAGCATATAGACACTTCTACACCGTGAACAAACTCCCCCTATAAAAGTTTGCCACTGTACCCCATTTCTCTACAACAAACTGCTTTGCTTTTAGGAATAAATATTTCTTCTTTCCTCACAACTGTCTGGATCTCATTTTTATTTATTCTCATGCAACCCCGGATCGAGTTGGAACCCCAAATTATTCTTCCGAAAATTCAATGCTTGGCCAATAGCCCGAACGTTTTCTGCCATGTGCCGGAAAGGCAGGAATGGAGGTTTCAAAGACTATAATCTATATTTTCCACTATATTTTTTCCCCCTTTTCCTTTTGATCTATTTGGTTTTGGGAGTGGAAAATTTGGAAAGACTGACATTATTATTATTATTTTTTCCAGACAGCACACTCAAATAGGGCCAGCCCAGCTGGTTTCAATCAATCCTTCAATCTATATTTATTTTATATGATTTTGTTTGCCTGTCATGCTTTTCTGCATGTTCTGCTTTGAAATGTGAAACAACCCTTTGCAGGCGTGTCTGTAGGATAGTCAGAGATGGCATTAAAGAACATAGAACATAGATTCATAGGGAAGGGACCTTGGAGGTCTTCTAGACAAACCCCCTGCTCAGGCAGGAGACCCTAATTGAACCTCTGCTATTTTTCTTTTAACAAATTTTATTTATTTTTAAACAAACATACATAAAACCATCTTCAATTGCAAACAGTGTGTCGGCTGGTTACAAGTCTTTTGTGCATCATTCACCAAATTCATAGCTTACAATTTACAGTTTACCTAAATTCTCATATCATCGACCTAATTAATATCTATATATTATTATCCTCATTAATCATTTATTTGGCTATGGCTATTTCTTCTCTCATTATTATTTAAAATATTCTAAGATTTGAGTTAATTTTTATTACAACATTCATTTCATCCTCCTGAATCTATCCCGTAATAATACCTCTTTATGTTATATTTCACATAGTTCTACAATTCTTGTATTGTGAAGATCTCTACCATATTTCAATTCCATATTTTTTTATCTAACCATTGATAAAAATAGGTCCCATATCTTATAGTATTGTTTGTCTTCTTGTTCTCTAATTTCAAATGTCAATTTACTCATTTCAGCACATTCCATGATTATCTTAATAACTTCATCCTGCGTTGGTATTTTCTCATTTTTCCAATTTTTAGCAAACACAATCCTTGCCGCTGTTAATACATTCACAATCAGATATCTCAATTCTCTATTATATATTTCAGGTACAATCCCCAATAAAAAAAAATCTGGTTTAAAATCTATGTGTTTTTTTATCATTTTTTCCAACCACGTGTGGATATTAGTCCAGTATCTTTTGGCTTCTGCACATGTCCACCACATATGGTAATATGAACCCGGTATCTGATGACATTTCCAACATTTTTCGGATTTATTCTTAAACATTCTGGCTATTCTCGTCGGGGGTAGATGCCACCTGTAAAACATCTTATACAAATTTTCTTTATATGCAGTTGACATTGCAGGAGACCCTAATTGAACCTCTGCTATGTTTAATGTGCATTTTAAAATGATTATTAAATTTAATATATATTTGGATAAAAAAAGGGGGTGGAGCTTTCATCGCATGGATATGGCCGCCATCTTGACTCTTTTGACTTTATCCTGCAGAAACCCTTGTCCTTTTGCAAAGAACTTATTGCTTGAGAAAGAAAAAAAAAATGAAATTTTTGATTTGGGGTTTTGCTGATTAAACCAGTTGGTTGTTTGAGAAATTTCGATTTAAGACAATCTTAACTCTACAGGTCATCCTCAAATTACCAACATTTGCTCAGTGACCGTTCAAAGTTTCAACAGCACTGAAAAAAGTGACTTTTTGACCCTTTTTCACACTTATGACCGTTGCCACATTTCCCCCACAGTCACATGAACAAAATCCACACGCTTGGCAACTGACTCATATTTATGACGCTTGCAGTATCCCAGGATCATGTGATGATCCTCTTTTGCGACCTTCTGATTCACTTAACAACCCTGTGACTAACTCAATCACTTCAGTGATTCACTTAACAAGGGTGGCAAGAAAAGTCATCAAATGGGGCAAAACTCATTTAACAACAACCGTCTTGCTTAGCAATGGAAATATTGGCCTCTGTGTTGGT
Source organism: Pantherophis vulpinus (assembly GCA_037215915.1). Classification (NCBI taxonomy): domain Eukaryota; kingdom Metazoa; phylum Chordata; class Lepidosauria; order Squamata; family Colubridae; genus Pantherophis; species Pantherophis vulpinus. The sequence continues at coordinate 106,523,155 of JAXLNS010000006.1, forward strand.
CATAAGTTGAGGACGACCTGTACTTGGTGTTTTGCCATGCTGGGGAAAAAAAAAAAAATTGGAAATCCACACTTTGGTTTCTCCCTGCTTTTCCTTTCTTTTTTCTTTTCTTTCTCCCTTTTCCTATGGTTTTCCTTTTCATTTGTGTCTCTAAAATAAATAAATAATTAAAAGGCGCCTTTTGAAAGAAAGAAAAAGAAAGAAAGAAAGAAAGAAAGAAAGAAAGAAAGAAAGAAAGAAAGAAAGAAAGAAAGAAAGAAAGAAAGAAAGAATAAGCAGAGTGGATGGGAGACCACTCAGAAATGCCAGGGCTTTTAAACTTTTTTTGTTTTTTTTTAATTTGATTTATATGCCGCCCTTCTCCGGAGACTCAGGGCGGCTTACAATGCGTTAAGCAATAGCCTTCATACTTTTGTATATTTTTATACAAAGTCAGCTTATTGCCCCCACAAACTGGGTCCTCAATTTACCCACCTTAGAAAGGATGGAAGGCTGAGTCAACCTTGAGCCTTGGCGAGATTCGAACCTGCAGTAATTGCAGGCACCTGGTGTTAATAACCAGCTTAATAACAGGGTGCCTTAGACCACTGTACTACCAAGGCTCTTTTGAATAAAATAATATTGTTAAAAATAAAAAATAAAAATAAAAAGAGGAAAATGCCAGGGCTTTAAGTTAAGGTGGGATCCAGCCAAGAAGGGAACCTCAAATCATTGCTTAGCATCACCAGGAAAACCACACCAGAAGATCCTAGGAATCTCTCCAAATTGGCTCCGCCCCTCTCTTACCGCAGCGAGGACAAATGATAGGAAACTGGCAGAAATTCATGCCAAGGTTGGACGCCGAAGCCTCTGTGAAATACCCACAAAACAAAACAAAAAACTCCACGGGAACTGTCACTGGACCTGAATTTACGCAGCAAAGATTGCAGTGATTGTGAAATTGGGCTAGTCCCTACCCTGTCCCGCCCACTGGCTAATAAGCCATTAAATGAATATGAGCGGAGAGAGCAAAGGGCTAATTTAGTGGGTACCATCCCAGGCCAGCCTTCTGGATTCCTTCCAAGACAGATTGGTTCCCTTCCAAATTGGACTCATTTTCTCTTTATCCAGCACTGCTGGGAGGAAAATAGAAGGCCATGCTTCCTCCTCCTCCTCCTCCTCCCTTCCAGCACTGATGATATTACCTAGTTGGGTCATTAAACGTCTGCAAGAAAACCACCCAACTCAGAGAGCACCAAGGAACCTACATTTTTCCTCCTCCTCCTCTCCACACACCCCATTCCCTTCCAGCACTGATGATATTACCTAGTTGGGTCATTAAACGTCTGCAAGAAAACCACCCAGCTCAGAGAGCACCAAGGAACCTACATTTTTCCTCCTCCTCCTCTCCACACACCCCATTCCCTTCTAGCACTGATGATGTAACCTAGCTGGGTCATGAAACGTTTGCAAGAAAACAACCAAGGTCAAAGAGCACCTAGGACGACACAGTCCTTCATCACCTCCTCCTCCTCCTCCTCCTCCCCCCCTCCAATTGGCTAGCTCTTGCACACAGCAGTCCTTCTGCCCATCCAGATTTCTCATTATTTGACAAATGGCTCAGTGGTCAGAGAACTGGGATACAAAAACCAGGACATGTTTGCAATATCTTGACGCGGCCCGTCTTGGTTGGGTGAGATTTTATTTATTTTATTTATTATTATTTTTATTTATTTATTTTTATATGCCACCCTTCTCCGGAGACTCAGGGCGGCTTACAATGCGTTAAGCAATAGCCTTCATCCTTTTGTATATTTTATACAAAGTCAGCTTATTGCCCCCACAAACCGGGTCCTCAATTTACCCACCTTAGAAAGGATGGAAGGCTGAGTCGACCTTGAGCCTGGTGAGAATTGAACTCGCAGTAATTGCAGGCACCTGGATGTTAAATGCTGCCTTAGTAGGAGGCATTAGCCTCCTACGCCACTCAGCCATAAAGCCAGCAGGCCTCACTGGAGAAGGCCTGGCATGGCCAGTCACCCTGCCTCTTTCATGAGTCTTCACCGGAAACTCGCAAAGACCTTCTAAGTTTTGCCTTTTTGATGCAAGTGGTAAAGCTAAATTAAGAAAGATTAGGAAAAATTACTGTTTTATAATAGGTCCACCATCATTTGGAGTCCAATCTAACTTCTTTCCTGGACCATGATGGGGGCTAAACCCCCCCAATCTTCAGGTCAGTGCTGAATCTCGGCTACGCCAGACATCGGTGTCCCTGAACTGAAAAAGGAGCAAACCACAGTTCGTTTTTCCTCCCAAAAAAGGAAGGTAGAAGGTAGAATAACAGAGTTGGAAGGGACCTCAGAGGTCTTCTAGTCCAACCCCCTGCTCTGGCAGGAAACCCTACACCACTTCAGACAAATGGTTATCCAACAACATCTTAAAAATTTCCAGTGTTGGAGCATTCACAACTTCTGGTGGCAAGCAGTTCCACTGATTAATTGTTCTCACTGTCAGGAAATTTCTCCTTAGTTCTAAGTTGCTTCTCTCCTTGATTAGTTTCCATCCATTGCTTCTTCTCCTGCCTTCAGGTGTTTTGGAGAATAGCTTGACTCCCTCTTCTTTGGGGCAGCCCCTGAGATATTGGAACACTGCTATCATGTCTCCCCTAGTCCTTCTTTTCACTAAACTAGACATACCCAGTTCCTGCAACCGTTCTTCATATGTTTCATCTTTATTGCTCTTCTCTGCACTCTTTCTAGAGTCTCAACATCTTTTTTTTTATATCGTGGTGACCAAAGAGGGAAAAATTATTTTGGAATAGAATAGAATAGAATACTTTATTGGCCAGTTGGGATTAAACACACAAAGACACACTCCATACATATTTCTGTTGTATCTTCCTGTTTTAAGAGACAAACTTTTTCCTTTTTTCCCTTCTCGTCTTCGGCCATCGCTGCTCTTCCTCAGGGGGGGGGGGGTAAATCTTCTCTAGGGAACATGTCGACATCCTGACCCCAAAGGGGAGCCCAGCCAAGGGGAAAGCTGTAATGAGCTGTCAGCTCTGGGGACCTTCGTGATTTATGGAAAAATATGCCCTCCACCACAGAACTTATGTGGAGGAGCAAGTTGGTAAGCTATCTCTCTGCTTTAAGTCCGCCACTTGCTTGCTCTCCTTGGTAATTTAGGGAAAAAGATGGATGGCCGCAGGAGAAAGAAGACGGGGGGTGGGGGTGTCTGTCACCAGTTGTGGGGCTAAAATAGAGGGTCTGCCATGGAGAACATATTGGGAAGTGGGAGCTCTTTCCCAAGATCGTGATGGAAAAACCAAGAAGAAGCAAGGAAAGAAGAAAAAGCTCAGCTTTGGTTAAGATGTTCTCCAAGAATATTTCTCAAACTTGGCTACTTTAAGATGGGTGGACTAATTTCCAGAATTCCCCAGCCAACCTGTGTGGACTTCAGCTCCCAGAATCCCTCGCCCAGCGTGCTTTAAGATGGGTGGACTTCAACTCCCAGAATTCCCCAGCCAGCATGTTCTAAACAGGTAGCCTTCAGCTCCCAGAATTCCTCACCAGGAGTGCTTTATGAGGGCTGGACTTCGACTCCCAGAATTCCCCACCAGCATGTTATAAGATGTGTGGTCATCTTCTACTCCCAGAATCCCCCAGTCCGCCTACTTAAAATATGTGGACTTCAACTCTCAGAGTTCCTCAGCTATCACAATGCAAGAGATATGGACTTCAAGTCCCAGAATTCCCCAGACAGCATGTTCTAAACAGATGGTCTTCAACTCCCAGAATTCCCCACCAGGCGTGCTTTATGAGGGGTGTACTTCAACTCCCAGAATTCTCCAGCCATCCCGCGTGGACTTCAACTCCCAGAATTCCCCAGCCATCCCATGTGGACTTCAGCTCCCAGCATTCCCCAGCCATCCCATGTGGACTTCAACTCCCAGCATTCCCCAGCCATCCCATGTGGACTTCAACTCCCAGCATTCCCCAGCCATCCCATGTGGACTTCAACTCCCAGCATTTCTTAGCCATCTTGTGTGGACATCAACTCCCAGAATTCCCCAGCCATCCCGTGTGGACTTCAACCCCCAGAATTCCCTAGCCATCTCGCGTGGACTTCAACTCCCAGAATTCCCCAGCCATCCCGCATGGACTTCAACTTCCAGAATTCCCCAGCCATCCAGTATGGACTTCAACTCCCAGAATTCCCCAGCCATCCCGTGTGGACTTCAACTCCCAGAATTCCCCAGCCATCCCGCATGGACTTCAACTTCCAGAATTCCCCAGCCATCCCGTATGGACTTCAACTCCCAGAATTCCCCAGCCATCCCGCATGGACTTCAACTCCCAGAATTCCCCAGCCATCCCGCATGGACTTCAACTCCCAGAATTCCCCAGCCATCCCGTATGGACTTCAACTCCCAGAATTCCCCAGCCATCCCGTGTGGACTTCAACTCCCAGAATTCCCCAGCCAGCCAAAACTGCTGAGCTGATGAAGGACAGCGGACAGGTTCATCCACAGGGGTCCCCTCAAGGCCTCTAACCCTGAACCCCTCTTCTACCTCTGCAGTGTCCCCTGGCATGGGCTGGAAACCCCTCAGAACTGCTCCCTGCTCTTTTTATACTAATGTATTAAAGGCTGGATGCCCACCATCTCAGGAAATGAGGAGAAGAAAAGAAGAGCTGGCAATACAGGGACAGAAAGAAAGTAAACAGCCACAAGCTGCAGGAGAGACCTCGCTTATTGAAGAAGATTTATTGCAACTTTTTGGTACTGTTCAACCTTTGGATGTGATTGTGATGATGCCACTTATTATCATATATGGTGGACTTGTAAAAAAGTTAAAGCATTTTGAATCAAAATATGGTGGATTATCCAAAATATTCTTAAAAAGAAGATAAAGTTTACTCCACAATTGTTTTTGCTGAGTATAATCACAGATTGTATGGTTATAGAGACTAAATTGATCTTAAATTTAATAACTGCAGCTAGACTTTTGGTGGCGCAATATTGGAAGAAGGAAGATTTGCCTACTATTGAAGAATGGACATTAAAAGTAGCGAATTTAGCAGAAATGGCGAAAATTTCAGCTTATTTGAAAGATCATTCACAAGAAAGATATACATCGGAATGGAGAAGATGGATTGATTATATTCAAAACAAATATCGGACTAAAAAGTATCAAATAGCTTATGAATGAATAGAAAAATTAAGAATACTTATATTTAGTTAAGTAAAAGGGGAGTTAAAGTGTGAAGGGGGGGATAGGAATCCATAGTTAGCTAGCTTAGTTTAGTATATGATTGTTAATTGTTATATCCTGTATTTTGTTCTGGGAAGTTTGGGGGGGGGGGAGTTGGGGGGGGTAAGGAAGGGAGGGGGGGATGGAGATTTTTTTTTTTTTAAATTGAATTTGATTTATATGCCGCCCTTCTCCGGAGACTCAGGGCGGCTTACAATGCGTTAAGCAATAGCCTTCATCCTTTTGTATATTTATACAAAGTCAGCTTATTGCCCCCACAATCTGGGTCCTCAATTTACCCACCTTAGAAAGGATGGAAGGCTGAGTCAACCTTGAGCCTGGCAAGATTCGAACTTACTTTAATTGCAGACAGCTGGTGTTAAATTACAGTGCTTTAGTCTGCAGAGCTATCCAGGCTCCTAAATATTTGTAAACATTTTTTTTTGTAAAACTCTTTAATAATAATAATAAAAAAAAGAACTGCTCCCTGCTCCCCTCCCCCTTGCAGGAGGAGAAGGGAAAGCAAAAAGGGAATGTCTCATTCCAGACATTTTATGGGAACCACTCCAGGATGGTCCCAGCTTGTGTGACCGACCCTCTGGCCCACCGTCCCTGGAGGAGGCTGCTGACCTCCTCTGGGCCTGTCCTGGAATGCATTAATTGGGCTGAGGGGCGTCTGGTCCACCTCTTGAAAAAATAGATATATATATACATACATATCTCAACTGTGCTCCTCATTAAGAGTCTGGCATTCCACGGCAGGATGGAAGTAATTTGTGGAAACCACAAGAAGAAAAAGAAGAAAAAGAAGAGAGAAAATGCCAATGGCCCCCAGGGTGAAAGATCGGCACCCCAAAGCCAAGAGGGGGGTCCTTGAAGGGGTCAGGCCAGGGGGATGTTTCTGGGGGACTATCCTTTCTTGCCATGGGGAAAACTAGAAAAGGTGGGGGAAACCTTGGATAGTCTTCATAGTTAGAAGGTTAGAAGTTCCTTCAAGGGAAATACAGGCTCTTAAACTAGGAAGGGACCTTGGAGGTCTTCTAGTCCAACCCCCTGCTCAAACAGGAGACCCTGGCCTAGACGATTTCAGACAAGTGGCTGTCCAATCTCTTCTTAAAAACCTGCAGTAATGGAGCACCCACAACTTCTGAAGGCAAGTTCTTCAATTGCTGGTTAATTGTTCTCACTGTTAGGAAATTTCTCCTTAGAGGAAGGAGGGAAGGAAGGAAGGAAGAAAAAGGAAGGAAGGGAAGGGAGGAAGGAAGGAAGAAGATAGGAAGGAAACAAGGAAGGAAGGAAGGAAAAAAAGGAAGAAACAGAAAGAAAAAGAAAAGAAAGAAGGAAGGAAAGGGAAGGGATGGAAGAGGAGGAAGGAAAGAAGGAAGGAAGGAAAAAAGGAAGGAAAAGAAAGAAAAAGGAAGGAAGGAAGGAAGGGAAGGAGGAAGTGATGGACGGAAGGAAGGGGGAGAGGGGGGAAGGAAGGAAGGAAGGAAAGAAGGAAGGAAGGAAAAAGGAAGGAAAAGAAAGAAAAAGAAAGAAAGAAAGAAAGGAGGAAAGGGAAGGGATGGAAGAGGAGGAAGGAAGGAAAGAAGGAAGGAAGGAAAAAAGGAAGGAAAAGAAAGAAAAAGAAAGAAAGAAAGAAAGAAAGGGAAGGGATGGAAGAGGAGGAAGGAAGGAAAGAAGGAAAAAAGGAACGAAAAGAAAGAACATGCCCAGATTTGAAAAACCCTGCTTTAGTTTAGAGTAATCTCTAGCAAAGATGCTGCTTGCTAGTTCTGAATGTGGCTCCCTCAGTATGTGATTTTTTAAAAAATCACAGGCAAAAACCAGGCCACCATCTTGACTTTTTTGACCATTTGCTGCAGACATCCCCACGTCCCCAGAAGCCCGAGATGCAAACTTAGGTCTCAAACCAGGGGGAGCCCTTAAAGCTGCCCCCTCCTGTCCTCTTCAGACAGCCAGGCTCTCCCTCTCCCTCCCTCCCTCTCCCTCTCTCTCTCTCTCTCTCTCTCTCTCTCTCTCTCTGTGTGTGTCTCCAAAACAGATGTTCCTCATCTGGAGAGGATCTGATTCGGATTGCCAAGGGAAGAAAGCATTTAGCGCCTGGTGCGTAAAAGCCACACAACGCTCCTAAATCTGCAGGATGTTGAAAGTGCAAAATCTAAATCAATCAGCCAGTTCACCAGAAAGGTGGAAGGAGAGAGAATAAGAGGACAAACACCAGTAAAGAAGATGGACTCAGCTATGGTGGTGATGAAGACACCATTGGAAGACCTGAAGGACCAGGCTGGAGAGAGATCAGCCATGGAGAACATCTACCCTTTCGGCTGCTAAGAGTCAACAGTGATTTGATAGCATTAAACCATCAATCAGTGCACACAGACCAGCTCATTTAAGAAGTCCATTATGGTAGAATGAGAGAGAAAAAGGATAACCAGAAGCAAATAAGATGGACTCAGTTACAGCAGTGATAGGAAAACCTGAAGGACCAGGCTGGAGAGAGCTCAGCCATGGAGAACATCTATCGTTTTGGCTGCTAAGAGTCAACACTGGTAGCATTAAACCATCATCAATGCAGAGACCAGCTCCTTTTAGAAGTCCACCATGGTGTGAAAGATGCAAGGAGAGAGAAGAAAAGGACAACCATCAGCAAGGAAGATGGATTCGGTTATGGTGGTGATGGGGACATCACCTGAAGGACAGATCAACCATGGAGAAAGGCTATCCATGCAGTCACTAAAATTTGACCTGACTTGATGGCACATGATGCATTGATCAATCAATCAATCAATCAATGCAAAGACTAGCTCCTTTGAGAAATCCATCATGCTGGGACAGATGGAAGGAGAGGACAACCCAAAGCTGCTTTTTCAAGAGGCCACTGGACTTTCTGTGGTTTTCTTTGAAGACGTTTCAAGAATGGATGAGAAGTGAAACGTCTTCAAAGAAAACCACAGAAAGTCCGGTGGCCTCTTGAAAAAGCACCGTTGGTATCACCAGAACCTGGATGATGGAGAATCTCCATAGACAAGAAGAGGACAACCAATAGCAAAGAAGATAGACAGTTACAGTGGTGATGAGGACACATTTGGAAGACTTGAAGGCCCAGGTTGGGGTCCGATTCTCCTGGAGGACATCTATCTATGTGGTTCCTAAGAGCTGATTAAAGTAATTATGAAGTCAGGAGACCCGTAAATCCATGTTTACAAGGAACTTTATAGATTTTACATGCAGATCTGTCTGCCAGAACCTCATAACCATCTTCAAGCCAACATGTCTAGGAAGGGACAACCCAAAAACCAAAGGAACAAGACATGTCCGTAGCAACCAGGAGTGGCCAACAGGATCTGGCAAGATCCCAGTCCTGGCCATATCATTAACCAAGAATGCTGTGGTGACCAAGAACCCACGATGGCTGGGGAATTCTGGGAGTTGAAGTCCATCCACCTTCCAGTTGCCAAGGTTGAGTAACGCTGATTTAGAGGCCAACATTGTGTCAGAGAAAAAGAGGGTGAACATTACTTTGGAGCTGGAATATTGATGGATGAATTTAAGTAGCCTCTGTTGTGCCTGGAGAAGAGATGAACACAACAGAAAGAGGCTACACAGGAGAAAAATAATAATTTATTGGGCTGTTTGTGCAGTTCCTAGGAGAATCAAGGAACTGTCTGCTTAATTTCCATTATTTTTCTGTCAGGAAATTTCTCCTTAGAGAAAGGAAGGAGGGAAGGAAGGAAGGAAGGAAGGAAGGAAGGAAGGAAGGAAGGAAGGAAGGAAGGAAGGGAGGGTCCATTTAATTTCCATTTTTTTTCCTGAATCCTTCCATCTTCTAAACCAGCATCTAATGGAAAGAGTTGCCTTGAATCTGAGATGGGCAAATAAATTTGATAGTAATATTATTACATTAGCCACGGGTGCAATCTCAAAACAACTGGAGCACCACTTGAAAATCATGGGCATTGACAAAATCAACATCAGTCAATTGCAAAAGCCAGCTTGACTTGGAACAGCTGACATCCTGCGATGATATCCCTGAGACCATCAAACAACCTATCCCAGATAGGCACGGTTTCCTGCCTAAGCAGGGGGTTGGACTAGAAGACCTCCAAGGTCCCTTCCAACTCTGTTATTCTATTCTATTCTATTCTATTCTATTCTATTCTATTCTATTCTATTCTATTCTATTCTATTCTATTCTATTCTATTCTATTCTATTCTATTCTATTCTATTCTATTCTGCTCACTTATAATAATAATATTAGCCATGGGTGCAATCTCAAAACAACCGGAACACTTGAATATCACCGGCATTGACAAAATCACCTTCGGTCAATTGCAAAAGGCGGCTTGATTCAGAACAACTTACATCCTGTGACATTCAAATAACATCTGTCTCTTTCGGGTGCTTGGGAAGCACTCGATAGGTAGACAAAAATGCCAAATCTAGTCTGAACATCTGGCTGATTGTGCAATGAGCCATCATGACAACCATGGGCATTGACAAATTCCAGTCTGTCAATTGCAAAAGGCAGCTTGATTTAGAATAGCTTACGTCCTGCAACAAGAGCTTTAACTCCATAAAACACCCACATCTGCCCATCTCAGGTCCTTGGAAAGGACTCGAGAGGTGGACGATGATAAAAACGTTTCTAGAGAAATGCATATGTAGTCCTTAACTTACGACCACGTCTGAGCCCAAAATTTCTGTTGCTACGCGAGACAGTGGTTCAGTAAATTTTGCCCCATTTTATGACCTTTCCTGCCACAGTCGCTAAGTGAATCACTGCAGTTGTTAAGTTGGTAATGCGGTTGTTAAGTGAATCTGGCTTCCCCATTGACTTGGCTTGTCAGAAGGTCGCAAAAGGGGATCATGTGACCCCCTCATATCGTCATAAATATGAGTCACTTGCCAAGCGTCAGAATTTCGATCACAGGACCATGGAGATGCCGTAACCGAGGTCTTGGATTCTCCCCAGAGATAAGGAGAATCCAAGACCTTCCGCCGTGCCCTTAAAACCTTCTTTTTCCAGCAAGCCGGGCTGGCCTAACACTTTTTAAAATGTTTTTAATTGTCTGTTATTGTTTTTAATCATGGGGCCAAATGTATATATATCTTTTTAATTGTATTTTAATGTTCGTAGTTTATGCTTTTACTTGGCTGTTCACCGCCCTGAGTCCTCAGGGAGAAGGGCGGTATACAAATTTAAAAATAAATAAATAAATAAATAAGCGGTCATAAGCGTTAAAAATATTTATTTATTTATTTTATTTTATTTTATTAAATTTCTATACCGCCCTTCTCCCGAAGGACTCGGGGCGGTGAACAGCCAAAAGATAAAACACAGAGATACAAAATTTAAAATAGATTAAAACAAATTAAATAATTTAGGCTGAATTTTAAAATACCCCATAATTAAACAGATTAAAATTTGTGTTTAAAATTTAAATTTAAAAAAAAAAAATTAAAAAAGGAGAAGATTTAGGCCAGGCCGGCTTGATGAAATAAAAACGTTTGAATTCACTTTTTTTTCAGTCCTGTTGCAACTTTAAACAGTCCCCACATGAATTGTTGTAAGCCGAGGACTATCTACCATGTTTTTCCCAAAATAAGACCGGGTCTTATATTAATTTTTGCTCCAAAAGACGCATTAGGGCTTATTTTCCAGTTAGGTCTTATTTTGGGGGAAATATAGTACTAAACACCTCCGTCTGCTGACGATCTTAACTGGGGCTTATTTTTGGGGTAGGGCTTATATTACGAGCATCCTGAAAAATCATGCTAGGGCTTATTTTCTGGTTGGGTCTTATTTTCAGGGAAACAGGGTACGTTTAGGAAAACACAACGAGCGAGGCCGTTCCGTTTGAGGAATCGTAAAAACGTTGGGTAAAGATTGAAGATCCAAATCTTACATTTGGAAAAAGAAAACAGGCCCCAAGATTCGATACAGATTTGAACACCAAGTTGAAAACAAGCTTTAAGTGAACTGAAGCGAGCAGGAAACGGAGAGACTCAGAATGGGGAATGTTGCCGGTAAAGCCTGAGAAATCCAGAAAAAAGTGGAAAGTAGCAATTTTGGCTGGATGGCATCGAAACCACTGTCTGTCCACATCTGCATATTTATGCAAACTTCATGTTTATACGAATTAGCTCAAACTGCAGAAGCCATAAATCCTCTCCGACTAAAAGGGCCCTTTTGACTTTCTGATGATTCCAAATTATTTGTGGGTTGCCATCAAAGCAACCCGACGAGCTCTTCGGCCCCACAGGACATTTTGTGAGAAAAGTGTTAACGTCCTGCCATCTGAAGGATGACCACAAGATCCTAGGGAAGGAGAGCCAGTAGGATTTCTCAGCCTTGGCAAGCTTGAAGATGGGTGGACTTCAACTCCCAGAATTCCCCAGTCAGCATCTGAGCTGCTTTGCATATGTTAATTGTTTATAACGTAATTGTAAATCTGGCCTTGCTTTCTTGGTTTAGAGCAGGGTTTCTTAACCTTGGCAGCTTGAAGGTGGATGGACTTCAGCTCCCAGAAGAGGAATGCTGGCTAGGGAATTCTGGGAGTTAGAAGTCCGCCCATCTTCCAGGTTTCCAAGGTTGAAAAACACTACTGGCTGAGGAATTCTAGGAATTGAAGTCCACCCATCTTGAAGTGGTATAAGATGGAGAGACACTACTGGCTGAGGAATTCTGGGAATTGAAGTCCACCCATCTTGAAGTGGTATAAGATGGAGAGACACTACTGGCTGAGGAATTCTGGGAATTGAAGTCCACCCATCTTGAAGTGGTATAAGATGGAGAGACACTACTGGCTGAGGAATTCTGGGAATTGAAGTCCACCCATCTTGAAGTGGTATAAGATGGAGAGACACTACTGGCTGAGGAATTCTGGGAATTGAAGTCCACCCATCTTGAAGTGGTATAAGATGGAGAGACACTACTGGCTGAGGAATTCTGGGAATTGAAGTCCACCCATCTTGAAGTGGTATAAGATGGAGAGACACTACTGGCTGAGGAATTCTGGGAATTGAAGTCCACCCATCTTGAAGTGGTATAAGATGGAGAGACACTACTGGCTGGGGAATTCTGGGAATTGAAGTCCACCCATCTTGAAGTGGTATAAGATGGAGAGACACTACTGGCTGAGGAATTCTGGGAATTGAAGTCCACCCATCTTGAAGTGGTATAAAATGGAGAGACACTACTGGCTGAGGAATTCTGGGAATTGAAGTCCACCCATCTTGAAGTGGTATAAGATGGAGAGACACTACTGGCTGAGGAATTCTGGGAATTGAAGTCCACCCATCTTGAAGTGGTATAAGATGGAGAGACACTACTGGCTGAGGAATTCTGGGAATTGAAGTCCACCCATGTTGAAGTGGTATAAGATGGAGAGACACTACTGGCTGAGGAATTCTGGGAATTGAAGTCCACCCATCTTGAAGTGGTATAAGATGGAGAGACACTAGTGGCTGGGGAACTCTGGGAATTGAACAGGTTCTGTTCAATTTCAGCAGGTTCTGACCAGTTCTGGAGAACCGGTTGCGGAAATTGTGAGTAGTTTGGAGAACCAGTAAATACCACCTCTGACTGGCCCCGCCCCCATCTATTCTCTGCCGTCCGAGTCCCAGCTGATCGGGAGGAAATGGGGATTTTGCAGGAACCTTCCCCCTGTCACGCCCACCAAGCCACGCCCACCAAGCCAAACCATGCCCACCAAGCCACACCCACAAAACTGGTAGTAAAATTTTTTTGAATTCCACCACTGGAATCAAACCAGTCTTGAAGTGGTAAGATGGAGAAACACAGTTCTAGCATCAGCTGGAGTTCTCCAGCCTCCATTAAGCTGGAGGAAACATTCTGACAGGTTTCCTATCACCCCAACAATGATTAGATGCTAGAAGATGGCAGAAGTCAAAAGTTGGGACGTCTTTGGATGTCCCTGGTCTTAGAAAGTCTGGTAGAATCCAAATCTGGCCATCCAGCATGGACATCTAGAAAAGGAATGGAAAAGGTCCTTCCTGCTCACAAGGAACGTGGGAGGTAGAGCTGTCTTCTCAATGGTAGATCCCCATCTATTTAATACCCTCCTTCTGGAAATAGCCAAAGAACCAAATCCTTGTTTTGTAGAAGCAAATAACTGTAGGACCATTTCAGCATGTTATCAGCTGTGTCCAGATGTTCATTGTGGGTAACATGTTATTGATGGTGTTGAAATTCATTGTTGGCATGTATTTTTGTGCAACAACTACAGTAGCATTCAGCCTCTAGACGGCAGTGTTTACAAGTTTGGTATATACTCTTATGTTCTTTTGTTCTGTTTCCTGTTTCAGTAAAACAGTTGAGCAGTAAAGCACATGGTGACTGTGCTCTTTGTTTGCTCTGTAGTGCTATATATAAACAGAATTTCTAACAGTTGGTTAGTGTACTGGCTGGGGAATTCTGGGAGTTGACGTCCCCCTAGGACAAGGTTAAGATAGGCTGGGTTGGAGGAACTGGGTCTGTCCAGCCTAAAGAAGAGAAAATGAAGAAAGAATATGAAAACATCTTCTCATATATGAAGGGGTGATCCAGGGACGATGGGATGGATTCATTCTCCATAAGGCCTAACAGGACAAGAACCAAGAACCAACAAATGGTTTCCCAATCTCTTCTTAAAAACCTCCAGTGTTGGAGCACCCACAACTTCTGGTGGCAAGCTGTTCCGCTGGTTAATTGTCCTCACTGTTAGGAAGTTTCTCCTTAATTCCATGTTGCCTCTTTCGAAAAGTCATAAAACTTGGCAAAACTCACTTAACAAATCTCTCACTCAGCAACATAAATTTTGGGCTCAGTTGTGCCCAAATATATACTATATATACAATGATCCAAATATATATACAAATATATACTATATTTACAATGATCCTCTGAGCAGGGGGTTGGACTAGAAGACCTCGAAAGTCCCTTTCAAGCCTTTGATTGAATGAGTCCATCATACGCTAAGAACAGTTTCCAGCCACGCCAAGGTATTTTTGTCGCTGCCTCTTTTGCAAATTTATTTATTTAAATTACTATGCCTCCCACCTGACTAAGACAGCAACTCTGGGAGATTTACGATAGAATAAAAAGTTCAAAAGGAATTAAAATGAGAAGGGAAAAGATGAAAAGGTACATTTTTCCGTCATATTTTCGCCTCCAGAAGAGTTTGTTCCGGTGCCTGAAACACCAGGGACGTGTGAATCACACAACGTTGGAGGGAAGCAGCAGGGTGACAATTAATGAATCTGTCAAATTGGGGTGTGCTCCAACATTTTGTCGTGACTCTGACCGGGTTTTTCTAAACAACAACACATCATTTGATCTGTACATTTTTAATCAATCTATCTATCTATCTCTATCCATTCATCTATCCATCTCTCTCTCTCGTCTATCTATCCATCCTTCTACCCATCCATCCATGCATCTATCCATCTCTCTCATCTATCTATCTATCTATCTATCTATCTATCTATCTATCTATCTATCTATCTATCTATCCATCCATCCATCCATCCATCCATGAATCTACATCTCTTTCCTATCTATCCATGCATCTATCATCATCATCCATCCATCCATCCATCCATCTCTCTTTCTTTCCTATCTATGCATCTCTCTCTCTCTCTCTATATATATATATATATATCCATCCTTCTACCCATCCATCCATGCATCTATCCATCTCTCTTTCTTTCCTATATATGCATCTCTCTCTCTCTCTCTCTCTATCTATCTATCCATCCTTCTACCCATCCATCCATCCATCTATCCATCTCTCTTTCTTTCCTATCTATGCATCTCTCTCTCTCTCTCTCTCCATCCTTCTACCCATCCATCCATGCATCTATCCATCTCTCTCATCTCTCTCTCTCTCTCTATCATCTCTCTCTCTCTCTATCTATCCATCCTTCTACCCATCCATCCATGCATCTATCCATCTCTCTCATCTATCTATCTATCTATCTATCTATCTATCTATCTATCTATCTATCTATCTATCTATCTATCTTTCTATCTATCTATCTATCTATCTATCTATCTATCTACCTATCCATCCATCCATCTCTTTTTTTCCTATCTATGTGTCTGTCTGTCTGTCTGTCTATCTATCTATCTATCTATCTATCTATCTATCTATCTATCTATCATCTCTCTCTCTATCATCTACCTACCTACCTACCTATCTCTATTTAACTATCTCTCTATCATCTCTCTCTCTCATCTACCTATATATCTCTCTATCTCTCTATCTCTCTCTTTTATCTATCTATCTATCTATCTATCTATCTATCTATCTATCTATCTATCTATCTATCTATCTATCTATCTATCTATCTCTGTCTACCTACCTACTTACCTACATCTGTCTGTCTGTCTATCTATCTCTATTTATCTATCTATCATCTCTCTTTCTCTCTCTCTCTCTCTCATCTATCTATCTATCTATCTATCTATCTATCTATCTATCTATCTATCTATCTATCTATCTATCTATCTATTTTTCTATCTATCTCTGGCTCTGCCCTTCCTGCTTGTTGAAGATCAGTTATTAGAAAGGAGGAACAGAGGCTACACAGGGAGTCCTCGACTTATGACCACAATGGAGCCTAACATTTCTGTTGCTAAGCGAGACGTTTGTTAAGCGAGCTTTGCCCCATGTGTCGAGCTTTCCTGCCACCGTTCTTAAGCGAATCACTGCTGTGGTTAAGTCAGTCACACATGGTTATTAAGTGAATCCGGCTTCCCCATTGATTTTGCTTGTCGGGAGGTCGCAAAAGGGGATCACGTACCCCGGGACCCTGCAACCGTCATAACTACGAGTCAGTTTCCAAGCATCAGAATTTTGATGGGGGTGCTGCAACGGTCATAAAGTAGGAAAAATGCTGCGATGGTCATTAAGTGTGAAAACCAGTCATGTCACTTTTTTTTAGTAATCCTCAACTTACAACAATTCATTTAGTGACCATTCAAAGTTACAATGATTTATGACCATTTTTCACACTTATGACCGTTGCAACACAGTCACGTGATCAAAATTCAAACGCTTGGCAATTGATTCGTATTTACGACGGTTGCAGTGTCCCGGGGTACGTGATCCCCTTTTGCGACCTTCTGACAAGCAAAAATCATTGCGGGAAGCAGATTCACTTAACGACTGGGTGACCAACTTAACAACGGCAAGGATTTACTTAACAACGGTGGCAAGAAAGGTCTTAAAATGGGGCAAAACAAATTTCCCACTTAACAACTGGGCTCAATTATGGTCGTAAATCGAGGACTAACCCCGTACTGTTGTAACTTTGAATGCTCACTCAAGAAACGGTTGTAAGTCAAGTCCATTTCAAAGACATATGAGTAGACCTCCAATTACGACCGTAAATGGGATGGCGAAGATGGTCGTAAGTCGTGACGGTTGCTAAGCAGGTCATCCTATGACCACGTCCGGTTTTACGATCCTTTTTGCAGTGGTCATTAAACAAATACCGTTCAGCAAACCCAACATCTGGTGGGGTTTTTGTGCTGGAAACCATAAATAATTGCTGGATTTGGTCAAAAATGTCATAAATCACAATTACGTAACTGTAACCATCAGCTGGTTGCCGAGTGTCGAAAAAAAAAAGGTCAGGTGACCGAAGGGGGCGGGACATCCGAATTCGAATCTGGGATGTAAGTTCCTTTGATGGTTGTGGTTTGTGTAACTTTAAATGTTCACTAAACATGAACTACCTGTGTTGTTAGTTTTTGAAAAGACGTTGAACCACAAACTAGTCAAACTACGCCATGAAATCTCAGTTTGTGTGACTGTCGAAAGTTTGTGCGACTTTTGTAAGTTGCACATAAAAAGAGGTGGGGCTTTGATCGCAGGGCTGGGGCTGCCATTTTGACTTTTCTGACCCACCCACCCACCCCCCGTTTTCTTATCTCTGTGTCAGTTCTTTTTGAAAAGTTAAATCTTTGTTCAAAAAAATCAACCCTTCTTGGCTCATAAATTACTAATTCACTATTTAGGAATTGCGTACAGCAGATACCTAACTAAACCAGCTCAGTTAAATTCAAACGGCGTTGCAAAATACGATTTAGAGACCCCATGTTCAAAGACAGTATATCTGACAGACAAAGCACCATATATATATATATATATATGTTTTCTCAGGTTTTCGCGGGTGTTTGTATGTAGGTCTTTGGTTATTCGGGTCTTCTCCCACGTAAAATTGGAAGTGTCTTGGCGACGTTTCGACGAATGAAGCAGACTGACACCCACCATGAAGAGCTCGCACGGCCACAAACACGAAGCCAAACAACAACAACGCAGCTCACCAGCTCAAATCCCCCTGCAACTCAGACTAAGCTGAGCAGAACCAAGCCCCCTCCCAAACAGAACACACCCCCAGCCAATCAGAGCACAACCAACCCCCCATCCAATCAGAGCACAGCCAAGCCACTAACCAATCAGAACACACCTCCACCCAATCAGAACACAGCCAAGTTCCCACCCAATCAGCTCACACCCCCACTAGCAGTTAAAAGGAAGAGACAGCTGCGATCTCACATTGCTCCTGGAAGCACGAAGCCGAGAACACCAGCCTGAAGATGATGAATGAGACTTCGTCGAAACGTCGCCAAGACACTTCCAATTTTACGTGGGAGAAGACCCGAATAACCAAAGACCTACACACATATATATATATATATGTGTGTGTGTGTGTGTGTGTGCATATTCTTTCTAGCCAGGTTTCACCTACGTAAACCTGGCTAGAAAAAATATGCACATAAAAGCCTACGAAAAAGGAAAGAAGACATATATATTTATTTATTTATTTATTTCTGGAGACAAGATAGTGAAACTAGATTTAGGAATCAGCAACCTTTGATCTGCAACCCGAACCAGCCCAAGTTAATGTCCAAACTCGAATTGAAGGAACAAAGGTTGTTTTGTGTTGTTAATCACAATTCAGAGGTCTGATTAAGAAGGCACATTCATGCTAAGCAACAACAGATAATTGTCATTTTTGATGACTCAGCAGCATGTTGATTTAAAACCAGAGCTGTTGTTTTCGTTGGGTATTTTTTCTGAGAAATTCAGTAAAGAAAAATGTATATTCGATTATCCATAACTGCAGCGAGAATTGTATTTGCACAAAATTGGAAAGCGGGAAAAAAAAAAAAGGGAGAGGTAATTAAGAAAATATTAGAATGTGCAGAAATGAATAGATTTAACATTGGCAATTAAAGGGAAGGAAGAATCGGAGTATTACAATAGATGGGGGCAATTTTACCATTGGACAAAAAATGAATCTGGATAAAAAGTGGTATCAAATTAAATAAATTTGGAAGAAAAATGTTTTAATAGGAGATATATTAAATTGAAATGTAAAAGCAAAGAAATGTATATATGAAGAAAATGATGGTAAGCGTTAAATATGATGACACAAAAATTTGTACCCTGATTGATTAATGATGTAACGTTTGTTTTAAAAGAAAAAAATAAAAAACTTTGTATATAAAAAAAATAATTGTTTAGCACTTTTAGCAGAATTGTGCAACTGAGAAAACATACTAAAGAGATAACGGCTGCATTCACACAACATAAACTGAACCTGGTTAATGAACCTGGTTACTTTCTGGATTTGATTAATACATCATTCCTACTCAACCCCAAACAGCTGGCCTGTGTAACAACTAAAGCCATAAAATACCTAACTAACATACCATAAAAAGTTGTGAGAACGGATCTTCGGAGCAAATTTACAGGCAGTCCTCGATTTATGACTACATTCGAGCCCAAAACTTCCGTTGCTAAGTGAGACCGTTGCTAAGTGAGTCTTGTCCCGTTTTTTGACCTTACTTTGCCAAAACTTGTTCAGTGAATCGCTGCGGTTGTGACGTTAGTAACTCGGTTGTTAAGTGAATCTGGCTTCCCTTGTTGACTTCATTTATCAGACGGTCGCAAAAGCGGATCACGTCATAAAGCTGAGTCAGTTGCCAAGCGTCTGGATTCTAATCACCTGGCCACAGGGATGTGGCAACGGTCGTTAGTGTGAAAAACGGTCCTAAATTACTTTTTTCAGTGCCGTCGTAACTTCAAATGGCCACTAAATGAACTGTCATAAGTCGAGGACTGTATAAATATGTAAATAAATAAACAAACAAACAATATTTGCCCTGCAAATTCAGGCCGGCGAAAGACAACGAGTGATGATTTTACTACACAAGATACAAGATTGGTGCAATACCCGGAATTATAAATTAACTCCCCAGAACAGGATTTGCACCCAGATTAAGCCACGAAGAGACAAACCCAGTTTAAACCCAGTTTAAAACCCAGTTTGAAAACCCAGTTTAACCGAGTTTGTTTGGTGAAGGCAGCCAAAGGTATTTTTCTGCCCTAAATCAATACCTTGTCTGAATGTTGTTGCAGACTTGATGCAGCTCATGAAATTCAATATTTTAGGTTGTGTTCACACAGCATGTAGGACTGGGAGATTGAAATAATTTAGTCATAATTTATTTACGACCGGAATTGAGTCCAGAATTATGGTCGTAAGGCATACCGGTTGTTAAGTGAGTCATCGCAAGTGGGGGACTTTGGGCCAACCACGTGGAGACTGAGTTCTAATCCCTCTTTAGGCATGAAAGCCAGCTGGGTGACTTTGGGCCCATCGCCAGGAGACTGTGAGTTCTAGTCCCACTTTATGCATGAAAGCCAACTGGGTGATTATGAGCCAATCAGGAGATGGTGAGTTCTAGTCCTGCTTTAAGCATGAAAGTCAGCTGGGTGACTTTTCGCCAACCACCAGGAGACTGGGAGTTCTAGTCCCGCCTTAGACATGAAAGCCGGCTAGGTGACTTTGGGCCAATCACCAGGAGACTGGGAGTTCTAGTTCTGCCTTAGATATGAAAGCTGGCTAGGTGACTTTGAGCCGATCACCAGGAGACTGGGAGTTCTAGTCCCCCCTTAGACATGAAAGCCGGCTAGGTGACTTTAGCCCAACCACCAGGAGACTGGGAGTTCTAGTCCCGCCTTAGACATGAAAACCAGCTAGGTGACTTTGGGCCAACCACCAGGAGACTGGGAGTTCTAGTTCTGCCTTAGACATGAAAGCTGGCTGGGTGACTTTAGCCCAATCACCAGGAGACTGGGAGTTCTAGTCCCACCTTAGACATGAAAGCCAGCTGGGTGACTTTGGGCCAATCACCAGGAGACTGGGAGTTCTAGTCCCGCCTTAGACATGAAAGCTGAGTGGGTGACATTGGACCATTCCCTCTCTCTCTCTCTCTCAGCCCACCTTGCAAGGTTGTTGTGCTAGGGAAACAATAGGAAACAGCGGCATTGTAAACACCACCTTGAATGGTGACAAAAAGCAGAAATATATATTTAATAAATTAAAATTCCGCAATATTTCCATGCACCGAAGAAGAGAAAAGAAAATTTTTTTTGGCTCACCTTCAAGTAGTCGTATTCGCAAAGGTAGGACGGCTCCAGGTCGAAATGCATGAAGTAGAGACTGACGCGGAAACCCTCCGTCACCGAGATATTCCACGTCACTTCCGAATCGCTGGGATAAGAATCCGGGTAACCGGGAGAGCTGATTTGTCCAAACATCTCGTTCAATTCGATGGCGTCTGCTCCGAACAGCCGCACGCCACAAAGGAGGCCCCAAATCAGCAAACACCTAAAAAAACAAGGACACGGTGAAGTCTCCACACACTCACAGCCCTGCAAGGTAGGCCAGGCAAGGAACGAAACACTCAAGAAGGTGACTTTGCAGGCAGTCCTCGAACGTACGATCACAATGGAGCCCGGCATTTCTGTCGTTAAGCGAGACGTTTGCTAAATGAGCTTCGCCCCATTTTACCACCTTTTTTTGCCACCGTTGTTCAGTAAATCATTGTAGTTGATAAGTTAGCAACACGGTTGTTAGGTGAATCTCAACAGTCGTTAACTTAGCAACATGGTTGTTAAGTGAATCACTATAGTTGTTAAGTTAGCAACACGATTGTTAAGTGAATCTCAACAGTCGTTAAGTTAGCAACAAGGTTGTTAAGTGAATCTCAACAGTCGTTAGCAACATGGTTGTTAAGTGAATCTCAACAGTCGTTAAGTTAGCAACATGGTTGTTAAGTGAATTGCAACAGTCGTTAACTTAGCAACAAGGTTGTTAAGTGAATTGCAACAGTCGTTAACTTAGCAACACGGTTGTTAAGTGAATCTCAACAGTCGTTAACTTAGCAACATGGTTGTTAAGTGAATCACTATAGTTGTTAAGTTAGCAACACAATTGTTAAGTGAATCTCAACAGTCGTTAAGTTAGCAACAAGGTTGTTAAGTGAATCTCAACAGTCGTTAGCAACATGGTTGTTAAGTGAATCTCAACAGTCGTTAAGTTAGCAACATGGTTGTTAAGTGAATTGCAACAGTCGTTAAGTTAGCAACATGGTTGTTAAGTGAATTGCAACAGTCGTTAACTTAGCAACAAGGTTGTTAAGTGAATCCCAACAGTCGTTAAGTTAGCAACACGGTTGTTAAGTGAATCTCAACAGTCGTTAAGTTAGCAACACGGTTGTTAAGTGAATTGCAACAGTCGTTAACTTAGCAACAAGGTTGTTAAGTGAATCTCAACAGTCCTTAACTTAGCAACATGGTTGTTAAGTGAATCCCAACAGTCGTTAAATTAGCAACACGGTTGTTAAGTGAATCTCAACAGTTAGCAACACGGTTGTTGAATGAATCTGGCTTCCCCATTGATTTTGCTTGTCAAAAGGTCACAAGAGGGGGACATGTGACCTGAGGAATTCTGGGAATTTTAGTCTATGCATCCTGGCTGGGGAATTCTGGGAATTTTAGTCTATGCATCCTGGCTGGGGGATTCTGGGAGTTGGAGTCCACCTCTCTTAAAATTTCCTAATGTCGAGAAACACCCCCCCCCCCCATGCAGATTTAAGGAGTCCGAGAAAAAGTGAGAACATGTCGCAGACGCCGTTTTAAATACACAACCACACCAAGAAACCCCATCCCGGATCTCTCCGTTCTGATTTTCTATAAACATCTTCTGACAGATTTGTCAATTTTGCAGATGGCTGCGTTCTTACAATGTTGTGAGTCTGGCGATGGAATTCATCCATTTTCACACAGTGCGTTGAACTGTAAACCAACCGTAAACTAACTTAAAACAGGGTGCAGAACTGTAAACCGAGCTAAATCGACACAGCGGGCTAATCCACGGGGGAAAAAAAATTGAAAGCAAGCCAAGGTTAACATTTCAACCTGGTTTATCAGGTTGGGAAATCAGGGGCAACTGGGTGCGGGTCGAAAAAGTCAAAATGGTGGCTGCGACCCTGTGATTGGAGCCCAACCCTTCTTATTTATGCATTTTTTTTCATTTAGGTATTTATTTAATAGGCTGCCTTTATTATTTTTATAATAACATAAGATTATTACAACCTTGTGGGGTGGGTTGGGCTGAGAGAGAGGGGGGGGGCTGGCCCCAAATCACCCAGCCATCTTTCAGGCCTAAGGCGGGACTAGAACTCCATGTTGCCTGGTTATTGGCCCATAATCACCCAGTTGGCTTTCATGCATAAAGTGGGACTAGAACTCACCGTCTCCTGGTGATTGGCTCAAAGTCTCCCAGCTGGCTTTTATGGCTAAGGTGGGACTAGAACTCACCGTCTCCTGGTGATTGGCTCAAAGTCTCCCAGCTGGCTTTCATGCCTAAGGTGGGACTAGAACTCACCGTCTCCTGGTGATTGGCTCAAAGTCTCCCTGCTGGCTTTCATGCCTAAGGCGGGACTAGAACCCACCGCCTCCTGGTGATTGGCTCAAAGTCTCCCAGCTGACTTTTATGGCTAAGGTGGGACTAGAACTCACCGTCTCCTGATTTCTAGCCTGGTGCTTAAAAAATGGGACAGGACAAGAGTGCTCTGTCCCTGCCGCCATTTTGACTTTTTTGACCCCATTGCCCTCAGGACACTCTTGCTGGAAATCAGCAGCTGAGTTTTTAGCTCTCTGGTTGCAACGTACGTTTGGGACTGAGTTGTATACAATTAGAAATTCCCCTTTTTCAAATATCCAGGTCCTCTGGGCCCAGCTCTATAAAACGGGCCGATATTCTTCAGGTATAGCAAGGTTGGTCACCCTTGCTGCAAGCCAAAATAAATAGTAGAGGCTACAATTGACTCCCAGCCTTTCAACGGCCCACCAAATAAGAGTCTTTAATGACAATTTTGCTCTCTTCCTTTCTCCCCCAGCAATTCCTAACTAGGAGGACAGGAGTTCTGTGCAACCCTCAAACCTGCCCTTCTCTCTCGACCGAGCTCTGCGTAGCTCCAAACCTTGCTACTTTTGAGCGCAACCTTCCTATCCGCAAACTGTTTCTACCAGTTGGATTAAATTCCCAATCTTGCGAAACAAGCCAGTTGCAAACTTGATTAGCGCAGGGCGACGGCAGAGGCAAAAAGTAAATAAACAAAGTCCTTCCGATAACCAGAAGGGCCCCGTTGTTTGGAGAACTTGCAATCCTTCTGCCAAAAGCCACTTTTTTTAATTAAAAAAACCCCCGAGATCCCAGGAAGAAATCAAGAAAAGCTACTGGATTCTTTTTTTTTTCGTTTCTTTCTCCACTCAGCTCTTTGTGGCCTTTAGCGTCTCCAGAGATCAGTCCTGTATGCCAATCTTTATTTACAATCCCAAATCTTTATTTACAATCCCAAATCTTTATTTACAATCCCAAATCTTTAGTTGCAATCCCAAATCTTTAGTTGCAATCCCAAATATTTATTTACAATCCCAAATCTTTAGTTGCAATCCCAAATCTTTATTTACAATCCCAAATCTTTATTTACAATCCCAAATCTTTAGTTGCAATCCCAAATCTTTATTTACAATCCCAAATCTTTAGTTGCAATCCCAAATCTTTATTTACAATCCCAAATATTTAGTTGCAATCCCAAATATTTAGTTGCAATCCCAAATCTTTATTTACAATTCCAAATATTTCGTTGCCATCCCAAATCTTTATTTACAATCCCAAATCTTTATTTACAATCCCAAATCTTTATGTACGACCCCAAATCTTTAGTTGCAATTCCCCCTTCCATCTCACAAATTCCCATTTCCTCTGAAAAGGCACCAGAGACCAGTTCCTGGGGTGGAAAGGGGGGGGGTGTACCCCAGAATGGACATTTTTAATCCAAAAAGACCCCCCCCCATCCTAATTCACCCTTCCATCTCTTGACGCCTGCCATCCACACACCCAGCAAAGGAAAATAAATAAATAAACAAATCGAATTAAAATCCTGCCAGGTACGTCTGACATTTTTAAAAAAACCAAGAAAAAAAGAAAAAAAAAAGAAAAGGAGCATTGGCCCTCTTCTGAACCAAGCTGCCAAACTGACAGGTGTCTTTCTCTAGCTTTGATCGCCCTTCTTCCCTGCCAAGAAAGGCTCCTTTGCCGGAAAAACACCAAGGGGGCATCACACACACACACACACACACACAAACACACAAAAGACAATTTGGTTGGCAATCTTGCACGCTCGCTCCCCTTCGGCAAAGCAACTCACCTCATGCTTTTTTTTTTTCTTCCTCCTTTGGGGTGTGTCCTTTATTAT
This sequence comes from Pantherophis vulpinus, assembly GCA_037215915.1. Taxonomy (NCBI): domain Eukaryota; kingdom Metazoa; phylum Chordata; class Lepidosauria; order Squamata; family Colubridae; genus Pantherophis; species Pantherophis vulpinus. Next base: position 106,548,017 of record JAXLNS010000006.1, read on the forward strand.
TTTTTTGGGGGGGTGGGTGGGTGTCCTCGGATGCCTCTGGAGAGCAGGAGATGCTCACCGTGCGCCGTGCGCTGTCCGATGCTCAACGCTGGCTGCTTTATCTTTGTTCAGAGCTTTGGAGTGAGGAGAGAAAGGCAGTGAAAGGCAGAGAGAAGAGTGGCTGGGTGTGCAAGGCATTCCCCATGCTGGTCACGCCTTCCTTGCTTTGCACGCACACACACACACACACACACACACAAATCTGCCAGCAGCAGCAGCAGCACCAGCACACTCCCCCCTTCTCCCTCGCTGCCCCTCCGCCAGGACTAAAGGATCTGACAGTCTCTGGCGTTTTCTTTGCACACAAAGGGTGTGAGGGAGGAATGCGCTGCTTGTCAAAACTCCAGGCCCTGCGGCAAACAGGGCAGATGGGTTTCAAGAGCATGCGGCGTGCGGGCACGAGGTCTGCCTGAACGTGGCGATGCTTCTGCAAGAAACACAGGGCAGGGTTGCCCCGGGCTTGGCACTAGAAGGTGGGAGGACTTCCACTCCCAGAATCCCCCAGCCAGCATGCTTTAAGAGGGGTGGATCTCAACTCCCAGAATCCCCCCAGCCAACATGCTTTAAGAGGGGTGGATCTCAACTCCCAGAATCCCCCCAGCCAACATGCTTTAAGAGGGGTGGATCTCAACTCCCAGAATTCCCCAGCTAGCATGCTTAAAGGTGGATGGACTTCAACTCCCAGAATCCCCCCAGCCAGCATATTTTAAGATGGGTGGACTTCAACTCCCAGAATCCCCCCAGCCAGCATATTTTAAGATGGGTGGACTTCAACTCCCAGAATCCCCCCAGCTAGCATGCTTTAAGAGGGGTGTGGACCTCAACTCCCAGAATCCCCCAGCCAGCATGTTTTAAGATGGATGGATTTTGACTCCCAGAATACCCCCAGCCAGCATATTTTAAAATGCATGGACTTCAACTCACAGAATTCCCCAGCCGGCATGCTTTAAGAGGGGTTGACTTCAACTCCCAGAATCCCCCAGCCAGCATGTTTTAAGATGGATGGACTTCAACTCCCAGAATTCCCCAGCCGGCATGCTTTAAGAGGGGTTGACTTCAACTCCCAGAATCCCCCAGCCAGAATGCTTTAAAATGCATGGACTTAACTCCCAGAATCCCCCAGCCAGTATATTTTAAAATGCATGGACTTCAACTCCCAGAATCCCCTCAGCCAGCTTATTTTAAGATGGATGGACTTCAACTCCCAGAATCCCCCCAGCCAGAATGCTTTAAGATGGATGGAGTTCCACTCCCAGAATCCCCCCAGCCAGAATGCTTTAAAATGCATGGACTTCGACTCCCAGAATCCCCCCAGCCAGCATGCTTTAAAATGCATGGACTTCGACTCCCATAATCCCCCCAGCCAGCATATTTTAAGATGGATGGACTTCAACTCCCAGAATTCCCCTGCCAGAATGCTTTAAAATGCATGGACTTCAACTCCCAGAATCCCCCCAGCCACCTTATTTTAAGATGGATGGACTTTGACTCCCAGAATCCCCCAGCTAGCATGCTTTAAGATGGGTGGAGTTCCACTCCCAGAATCCCCAGCCAGCATGCTTTAAGATGGATGGACTTCAACTCCCAGAATCCCCCAGCTAGCATGCTTTAAAATGCATGGACTTCGACTCCCATAATCCCCCCAGGCAGCATATTTTAAGATGGATGGACTTCAACTCCCAGAATTCCCCTGCCAGAATGCTTTAAGATGGGTGGACTTTGACTTAAGAAGAGATTGGGCAGCCATTTGTCTGAAGTGGTGTAGGATTTCCTGCCTGGGCAGGGGGTTGGACTAGAAGACCTCCAAGGTCCCTCCCACCTCTGTTATTCTATTCTATTCTATTCTATTCTATTCTATTCTATTCTATTCTATTCTATTCTATTCTATTCTATTCTATTCTATTCTATTCTATTCTATTCTATTCTATTCTGTTCTGTTCTCCCAGAATTCCCCAGCCAGCTTTATGCTTGAAGATATGTGGACTTCAATTCCTAGAATTCCCCAGCCAGCTTTATGCTTTAGGCTGGCTGGGGAATTCTGGGAATTGAAATCCATACGTCTTCAAGATGTTCGGGCTATGAAGAATTGCTGATCAACAGAAATTTGGAGCGATTTATTCAAAACTGGGGGGGGGGAAATGAATTACGTTGATGGACAAGATACAACTTTTCCCCAGCAAAGCAACAGATTGACAAAGTTGGAAGGGACCCTGTAGGTCATCTAGTCCAACCCCACGCCCAAGCAGGAGACCCTACGCCGTTTCCGACAAAGCCGTTTCAAAAGGTTTTGGATTGGAAGCTGGGAAAGGCCGAGTCCAAGGTTGGTGTTGACTTTAGAAGGGTCCCATCGCTTGCCTCACCTGTTACCCGCCAGGAAAGGTAGAGGAAGGGAAGGCTGCGGAAACCCCCCTGAGTTCCTGGAAGCTGAGCTCAAAGTCCGTGTGTGTGTGTGTGTGTGTGTGAAGAAACAAGAGAGGGGCTTCCCCAGGCTGGGTCAGGCCGACACTGTTCCTGCTGCAAGATCCCGAGTTTTCTGGGAATTGCACGACAAACACGCTTGGAAGAGTGCAGGGTGGAGAAGGGGAGGAGTTGATGCTGGTTGTACTGTATGTCGGCTTATAAAGAGACCGTGATTTCCCCCCATGTAGATGCTCAGGAAAGACTCAGGGGCTGTCCTTCTCTCCTCTTTTTTTGTCTTCTTGCCTTCCTTCCCCTTCTTCCTTCCCTCCTTTCCCCCTTTTCCTTCCATTCTCTTCTCATTCCCTCCTTTCTTTCCTTCCTCCTTTCCTTCTTTCTCCCTTTCCCTTTCCCTTCCCTTCTGTTCTCTTCCCCTCCCTCTCTCCCTCCCTTCCTTCCACCTTCCTCCCTTTCCCTTCCCATCTCTTCTGTTCCCCCCTCCCTCCTTTCCCCCTTTCCCTTCTATTCTTTTCTGTTCTCTTCCCCTCCCTCCCTCCTTTCCTTCCTCCTTTCTCCCTCCCTCCCTTCTTTCTCCCTTCCCCTTCCCTTCTGTTCTCTTCCCCTCCCTCCCTCCCTCTCTTCCTTCCTCCCACCTTCCTCCCTTCCTCCCTCCTTTCCCCCTTTCCCTTTTATTCTTTTCTATTCTCTTCCCCTCCCTCCCTTCTTTCCCCCTTTCCCTTCTATTCTTTTCTATTCTCTTCCCTTCCCTCCCTCTCTTCCTTCCTTCCACCTCCCTCCCTTTTTTCTCCCTTTCCCTTCCCATCTCTTCTGTTCTCTTCCCCTCCCTCCCTTCTTTCCTCCTTCCCTCCTTTCTCCCTTTACTTCTACTCTTTCCTATTCTCTTCCTCTCCCTCCCTCCCTTCCTTCCACCTCCCTCCCTTCCTTCCACCTCCCTCCCTTCTTTCTCCCTTTCCCTTCCATTCTCTTCAGTTCTCCTTCCCTCCCTCCCTTCTTCCCTCCCTCCCTCCTTTCCCCCTTTCCCTTCTATTCTTTTCTATTCTCTTCCCCTCCCTCCCTCTCTTCCTTCCTTCCTTCCACCTCCCTCCCTTCTTTCTTCATTTCCCTTTCCATCTCTTCTGTTCTCTTCCCCCTCCCTCCCTCCCTCCCTCCCTCCCTTCTTTCCTCCCTCCCTCCCTCCTTTCCCCCTTTCCCTTCCCTTCTTTTCTATTCTTTTCCCCTCCCTCCCTCCTTTCCTTCCTCTTTTATCCCTTTCCCTTCCCATCTGTTCTCTTCTTCCTTCCTTCTTTCCTTTCTTCCAACTCCCTCCCTCTCTTCTTTCTCCCTTTCCCTTTCCCTTTCCCTTCCCTTCCCTTCTGAATGGAATCCATCTTTTCCATCGACTTTCCCTGCTGTGCTGTTGTCTTCTCCTGGCCCCTTCTTCCTCTCCGGGCCTGAAACTTTTGACTGTTGGTAGTTTCCAATCAGGAGTCAGTCCTCTTAAATAGTTTCACAGATAATCCTAATCCGGATTTGCAAAGTACGCCATAGTCTTGGCCCTCCAGATGAGGGGAGAGACCAGTGACTGGGTGGGGTGGCTGAACTGAAAAACTACAGCAGTCATTTAAACTTTGAAGCAGAAAAGGAAAAAAAAAACAGCCCCAAACCCACCTTACTCACGAGATCCCACCCACCAGAAATTAGAAATCCCTCCCTCCTTTCCCCCTTTCCCTTCTATTCTTTTCTGTTCTTTTCTGTTCTTCTCTTTCCATTAGAAATCCCTCTGCTTTCTCACCACTTCCTCTCTATTTATTCACTGCAAAGCGTTCAAACCCAGGCAGTCCTCCGACTTATGACCACAATGGAGCCCAATGTTTCCGTTGCTAAGCGAGACGGTTGTTCGGTGCCCCGTTTGACGACTTTCCCCGCCACGTTTGTTAAGTCATTCGCTGCCGTTCTTAAGTCAGTAACACCGTCGCTAAGTGAATCGTCAGAAGGCCGCAAAGAGGGGATTGCGTGACCCCCGCGGACGCTGCAACCGTCATAAATACGAGTCAGTGGCCAAAGAGTTCTGAATTTTGATCCCGTGACCCTGGGGGGGGGGGGGGATGCTGCAATCGTTGTGAGAAAAAAAACGGTCGTAAGTCACTTTTTTCAGCGCCGTTTTAACTTTGAGCGGCCACTAAACGGACTGTTGTAAGTCGAGGACTACCTCTAACGCAGGAAGAATATCAATTCTTCGAGGACTTTCTCTTTGCCCATGAAAATCAGCCCTGGGTCAGCCTGGCCCTGAAACTCCTAACAACATTTGGTCTCACTTATACGACTTCAGGGAATCTCTGGCTACGTATCATGATTTATTTTGTGGCTGGTTTGAGGGCAACGTCAGAGCTTGGCCTTCGTTGCAGTTTTGCAGGGGGGAAAAAAAATTGGTTTTGTTTGCACAACATCTTTAAGGAAAGAGCTAGAAGCGGCCGATAGATTTGCCTGACATCCTAACTTTAATTCGAATTAAACCTGCCTTGATACGCTTTTTTTTTTGCTTGGGAAGGAGGCTTAGGATAGGGTGCAAATCTTTTGTAAGAAGAGATTGGGCCACCATTTTTTCTGAAATGGTATATAGGGTCTCCTGCCTGAACAGGGGTTGGACTAGAAGACCTCCGAGGTCCCTTCCAACAACTGTTTACAGATTAACAGTTTAACAGAGTTGGAAGGGACCTTGGAGGTCATTTAGTCCAACCCCCAGCCCAAGCAGGAGACCCTACACCATTTCTGACAGAGGGCAGTCCAGTCTCTTCTTGAAGGCTTCCAGGGATGAAGCTCCCACAACTTCTGAAGGCAACTTCTGTTCCACTGGTTGATTGTTCTCACTGTTAGGAAATTTCTCCTTATTTCCAGGTTGAATCTCTCCTTGGTCAGTTTCCATCCATTATTCCTTGTCCGGCCTTTGGGTGGTTTGGAGAATAGCTTGACCCCCTTCCTCCTCTCTGGGGCAGCCCCTCAAATATTGGAAGATGCTCTCCTGTCTCCCCTGGTCCTTCTCTTCACTAGACTAGCCATGTCTTCTGTCCATCCATGGTTCACTTAGATTTTCTTTCTTTCTTTCTTTCTTTCTTTCTTTCTTTCTTTCTTTCTTTCTTTCTTTCTTTCTTTCTTTCTTTCTTTCTTTCTTTCTTTCTTTCTTTCTCTCTCTCTCTCTCTCTCTCTCTCTTTCTTTTCTTTCTTTTTCTTTCTTTCTTGTGCTTTGGAAAATAGCTTGACCCCCCCTCCTCTCGGGCAGCTCCTCAAATACTAGAAGACTGCTATCCTGTCTCCCCTGGTCCTTCTCTTCACTAGACTAGCCATGTCTTCTGTCCATCTATGGTTCACTCAGATATCTTCCTTCCTTCCTTCCTTCCTTCCTTCCTTCCTTCCTTCCTTCCTTCCTTCCTTCCTTCCTTCTTTCTCTCTCTTTCTTTTCTTTCTTTTTCTTTCTTTCTTTCTTGTGCTTTGGAAAATAGCTTGACCCCCTTCCTCCTCTCTGTGGCAGCCCCTCAAGTATTGGAAGATGCTCTCCTGTCTCCCCTGGTCCTTCTCTTCACTAGACCAGCCATGTCTTCTGTCCATCCGTGGTTCACTCAGATTTTCTTTCTTTCTTTCTTTCTTTCTTTCTTTCTTTCTTTCTTTCTTTCTTTCTTTCTTTCTTTCTTTCTTTCTTTCTTTCTTTCTCTCTCTCTCTCTCTCTCTCTTTCTTTTCTTTCTTTTTCTTTCTTTCTTGTGCTTTGGAAAATAGCTTGACCCCCCCTCCTCTCGGGCAGCTCCTCAAATACTAGAAGACTGCTATCCTGTCTCCCCTGGTCCTTCTCTTCACTAGACTAGCCATGTCTTCTGTCCATCTATGGTTCACTCAGATATCTTCCTTCCTTCCTTCCTTCCTTCCTTCCTTCCTTCCTTCCTTCCTTCCTTCCTTCCTTCCTTCCTTCCTTCCTTCTTTCTCTCTCTTTCTTTTCTTTCTTTTTCTTTCTTTCTTTCTTGTGCTTTGGAAAATAGCTTGACCCCCTTCCTCCTCTCTGTGGCAGCCCCTCAAGTATTGGAAGATGCTCTCCTGTCTCCCCTGGTCCTTCTCTTCACTAGACTAGCCATGTCTTCTGTCCATCCATGGTTCACTCAGATTTTCTTTCTTTCTTTCTTTCTTTCTTTCTTTCTTTCTTTCTTTCTTTCTTTCTTTCTTTCTTTCTTTCTTTCTTTCTTTCTTTCTCTCTCTCTCTCTCTCTCTTTCTTTTCTTTCTTTTTCTTTCTTTCTTGTGCTTTGGAAAATAGCTTGACCCCCCCCTCCTCTCGGGCAGCTCCTCAAATACTAGAAGACTGCTATCCTGTCTCCCCTGGTCCTTCTCTTCACTAGACTAGCCATGTCTTCTGTCCATCTATGGTTCACTCAGATATCTTCCTTCCTTCCTTCCTTCCTTCCTTCCTTCCTTCCTTCCTTCCTTCCTTCCTTCCTTCCTTCCTTCCTTCCTTCCTTCCTTTCTCTCTCTCTCTTTCTTTTCTTTCTCTTTCTTTCTTTCTTGTGCTTTGGAAAATAGCTCGACCACCCCCTCCTCTCTGTGGCAACCCCCCAACCCTTCTCTTCCCTAGACTAGCCGTGCCCAGTTCCTGCAACCGTTCATCGTATGTTTGAGCCTCCAGTCCCCTCATCATCCTAGTTGCTCTCCGTCCTGTCCCTGGTAGTCTTCCGTATCTCCATAAGTGACTTCAACAAGAAGATGCTTGGCTCCTTTGTAGACCCACCAGAGAAGATGTGGCTCCAGGCTCAAAGGGGTCTGGAGCAGCGTGGATTTTGGGCCCCTCTCCAACAGTTGGAGGCCTGCAGGCCTTGCCAGGGCGCGTCCCTCTTGAAGGAACTCTGCGAGAACATTGCCTAACAGCAGCATTTCCATTCTCTCGGCCAACGTTTGTGCAATCTCCCAAGTATGTGCTGAGGACAGTGCTATCGTTTCTCCCGCAGAGAAAACCAGGCGGTGGGTGGGTGAGGAGGGTGAGAACACAGCTCCGTTGTCTTCAGCTTTGGGGCTTCCAGATGGCAGGAGGCCTTCAAGCCAGTCTGGCTGGGCATGCTGGGCTCGGTGGTTGAAAGAGATCTGGAACGGGCGCTGTGCGAGAGCAGCCAAGCAAATTCTGCCGGTTTCTTTCAGCAGCGCTAATCCACCCCCCCCCCAGCCGTTTGAGGAGATGCCTTGCTAAAGGCATGGAGCTTTGCGTGTCAGCTGTATGCCAAAAACACAAGCCCTGAAACAGAGGAAGTCTCCTCCTCCCCCCCTCCCCCTCTCCACACTCCCGTCTTCCTTCTAGCACTGATGGTGTTACATAGTTGGGTCATAAAACAAGAAAACAACCAAGGTCAGTGAGCACACAGGATTGCCCTCCCTCCTCCCCCCCCCCCCTCCTCCTCCTCCTCCTCCTCCTCCTCCTCCTCCTCCTCCTCCTCCTCCTCCTCCTCCTCCTCTTCTTCTTCTTCTTCTTCTTCTTCTTCTTCTTCTTCTTCTTCTTCTTCTTCTTCTTCTTCTTCTTCTTCTTCTTCTTCTTCTTCCTCCTCCTTCTTCCTCCTCCTCCTTCTTTCTTCTTCTCCTCCTCCTTCTTCTTTCTTCTTCTTCTCTTCCTTCTCCTCCTTCTCCTCCTTCTCCTTCCTCCTCCTTCTTCCTCCTCCTCCTCTCCTCCTCCTCCTCCTCCTCCTCCTCCTCCTCCTCCTCCTCTTCTTCTTCTTCTCCTCCTTCTCCTCCTTCTCCTTCCTCCTCCTTCTTCCTCCTTCTCCTTCCTCCTCCTCCTCCTCCTTCTTTCTTCTCCTCCTCCTCCTTCTCCTCCTTCCTCCTCCTCCTCCTCCTTCTTTCTTCTTCTTCTCCTTCTCCTCCTTCTCCCCTCCTCCTCCTCCTTCTTTCTTCTTCTCCTCCTTCTCCTTCCTCCTCCTTCTTCCTCCTCCTCCTTCTTCTTCCTCCTCCTCCTCCTCCTTCTTCTTTCTTCTTCTTCTCCTCCTCTTCCTCCTTCTCCTTCCTCCTCCTCCTCTTCTTCCTCCTCCTTTTCTTCTTCTTCTTCTCCTCCTCCTCCTTCTTCCTCCTCCTCCTCCCTCCGCAAACCTCCCTCCCTTCTAGCACCGATGATATTACCTAGATAGGTAATGAAAGGTCTGCAAGAAAACAAGCTCAAAAAGCACCCATACTTCTTCTCCTCCCCTTTTTCTTCTCCACTCCACAAACTCCCACTCTGTTCTAGCACTGATGATGTTCCCTAGTTGGGCAACGAAACATCCGCAAGACAACAACCAAGCTCAGAGAGCGCCAAGGAACCCTTCCTGTCAACCCCGAGCTTAGAAATATTCTCCTTTCTGAGTAAGTGGTTCCCAAGGGCCAGCTGGTTGGTGGGCTACCAGAAGCCCTGGCATGATCAAATGGTGGGATCAGAAGACTGAAACCCAGAGCTTCCTTCTGAAGGAGTGCAGGGTGCCCCATTTTTGATGTCTCTCCATCATGTTTTTTGATCTTCTCTCTTTCTGAGAAAGTCACTGGCTTCCTGCGTCCGTGATCCTCGTCTCGAGGCCACCAGGATGAGGATGACTGCCAAGATAAAATATTTCGGAGCAGCGAAAGAAAGACAGGGCAGCGTACAAACCCCCTTCCCTTTTAAATTAGTTGCGGCGAGATGCTTGCCAGAAGTTTGAAGCACTCGGCAACTTGAAGACGGGGTGATTTTCAACTCCCAGCATTCCCCAGCCAGCATTACTCCAGGTACGTACCTGCACCAAGGTTTCTTCATCTCAGCAACTTGAAGATGGGTGGACTTCAACTTCCAGAATGTGTTGGCTGGGGAATTCTGGGAGTTGAAGTCTGCATTTTCTTACAATTGCTGAGAAAAATGGCTTTAAGACTGCTTTTTGAGTGATTGCTTGGCCAAGGCTGCCCTCTAGAGGCCATATGGAATAAAAAAAAAATTTTTTTTATTCATCGCCGCAGAAACAATGAAGAAGAAATGGTGTTAGGATATGGTTTGAGCCTAACTATGTTGTACAGGCAATATAAGTGTACTGTTACTTTATCTGTATATGTATTATGTGGCTTTAATGCTGAGTCATGCTGTAATCACATAATTGCTGGTTGTGAGAATATTTAAGCAAAGCTTCTGTAACGTGTTCAGTTGCTGCTATGATATGCTGTTGAGAGGTTGCTGCTATGATGCTGCTGTTGATGATAAGCTACCATTGAGAGGAGTTGTTATCTGCTAATTATCATTGGATGGATCTGCAACCATCGTGGTTTGTGAACCAGAGTGAGTTTGTTATTCTAACCAACTACTGTTTGTTGAGTAAGAAGATTCTGTAACTACTGGACTGATTTACTGGCAAAGACTTGGAATTTGTTTAAAGACTATGAGACTGTTTTTTTCTACTATAAAGTAAGCTTTTAATAAACCAGTTTGCATATCTCTTATTCATTGCTCTCAGCAACGTTTCTCTGTGCAATCTACTCTGCTGGTTGGTAACACAACAAAAACACCAATAACCTTAACAAATGGCCATCCTATTGTCATGGCTTTGATTGACACCATCAAAGTATCTAATTTCTTAAACATGTGTCTTTATTTAATTATAAATCAATAACCTGGTGACCCTTAGCAAGCACATACAGGTAGTCTTCAACCATTCATTCAGTGACCGTTTAAAGTTACAGCAACACTGCAATATATTGTTAGAAATTCCATTCATATATAACACCACAGAGCAAACAAAGAGTACAGTAACCATGTGCTTTACTGCACAACTGCTTAACTCTAACAGGAAACAGCAAACTCTACTTAGAACAAAAAAACAACAACAGAGTATATACCATAGATCCAAACTGGTAAATTTGGAAGCCTGTAAACCCTGCCATCTACTGGCTGAATGCTACTGTAATTGTTCTATAGAATTATATTCCAACAATGAATCCCAACGCATACGATTTATGATGTCCTCAAAACCTGCTTTATAAATCCTTAGTAAGGCCACACCTGGAATACCGCATCCAGTTTTGGTCACCACATTACAAAAAAAAGACGTTGAAACTTTGGAAAAAGTTCAGAGAAGAGCAGCTAAGATGATCAAAGGCCTGGAGATTAAAACATATGACGGACGATTGCAGGAATTGGATTTGGCCAGTCTACAGAGGAATTATTTGTCATCTGCACCTCTATAACTGTCTGGTTTGGTCCTGCAACCCCACAAGACAGACAGAGACTTCAGAGGATAATCAGAAGTGCAGAAAAAACAATGGCTACCAACCTGCCTTCCATGGAGGACCTGGATACTGCACGAGTCAAAAAGAGGGCTGGGAAAATATCTACAGACCCCTCGCATCCTGGACATAAACTGCTTCAACTCCTACCCTCAAAACGAGGCTATAGAGCACTGCACACCAGAACAACTAGACACAAGGACAGTTTTTCCCCCGAACGCCATCACTCTGCTAAACAAATAATTCCCTCAACACTGTCAAACTATTCACTAAGTCTGCACTACTATTAATCTTCTCATTGTTCCCACCACCCATCTCCTCCCACTTATGACTATATGACTGTAACTTTGCTGCTTGTATCCTTACGATTTATATTGACTGTTTCCCTATGGCTATCATTAAGTGTTGTACCTTCTGATTCTTGACGAACGTAACTTTTCTTTTATATACACCGAGAGCGTATGCACTAAAGACAAATTCTTTGGGTGTCCAATCACACTTGGCCAATAAAAAATTCTATTCTATTCTATTCTATTCTATTCTATTCTATTCTATTCTATTCTATTCTATTCTATTCTATTCTATTCTATTCCATTCATTTTTTTTATTATTCTATTCTATTCTATTCTATTCTATTCTATTCTATTCTATTCTATTCTATTCTATTCTATTCTATTCTATTCTATTCTATTCTATTCTATTCTATTCTATTCTATTCTATTCTATTCGAGAGAAAAGAAGGAGTAGGAGAGACAGGATAGCAATATTCCAATATCTCAGGGGCTGCCCCAAAGAAGAGGGGGGTCAAATTATTCTCCAAAGCACCGGAGGGCAGGACAAGGAACAATGGATGGAAACTAAACAAGGAGAGAAGCAATCTGAAATGAAGGAGAAACTTCCTAACAGTGAGGGCAATTAACCAGTGGAACAGCTTGCCACCAGAAGTTGCGGGTGCTTCATCACTGGAGGTTTTAAGGAGAGACTAGACAGCCACTTGTCAGAAATGGTATAGGGCTGTGATGTGGAACCTGTGGCACGTGGAGCCATATCTGTGGGCATGCGAGAGTTGCCCTAGCTCAGGCACCTGCCGGCCAGCTGATTTTTGGGCCTTCTGGGCCCACCGGAAGTTGGAAAACGGGCTGTTTCCGGCCGCCAGAGGGCCTCCAGGGGGATGGGGAAGTCTGTTTTCGCCCTCCCCAGGCTCCAAGAAAGTCTCCGGAGGCTGGGGAGGGCAAAAAATGGACCTACCGGACCCACCGGTAACCTTTTTGCCATTGTGTGCCAAAAGGGGGGGGGGGGAGAGAGCACGGGGGGGGGGTGTCACGCATGCATACATGGGGGGGCAGGGGGCATTGAATTATGGGTGTGGCACACGCGTGCGTGACACCCTCCCCCCCCACGCTCCTCTCGCTTTTGGCACGCGATGGCAAAAAGGTTAGCCATCACTGGTATCGGGTCTCCTACTTGAGCAGGGGGTTGGACTAGAAGATCTCAGAGGTCCCTTCCAGCTCTATTCTGACTGAAAACAGCCAAAGGACCTGAGGTACAGTATGTATAAGGGAGAAAAATTAATTTCATTTCTGGCCACAAGATGGCGCCGTTCCGTTTTGTTACCTCTGGCATCCATTGAATTATTCCTGGGCAGAAACTGCATTTTTGTGCTTTAAACTGGGGGCATCCATGCCAGGCGAGAGGGTGGCCCCAGAGAGGACGTGGCTGGCTGGGAGGCCGCTGTAGGTGCGTTGCTGCCAGTCGGAAGGGCAGCTAGACTTGAGCTGCAAAATACTTCACCAGATTGGGAAGTTTTCCCTCTTTCTGGCCTTCTGACCAGATAGCTTACTGCAGGGCTTCCTTCCTTCCTTCCTTCCTTCCTTCCTTCCTTCCTTCCTTCCTCCCTCCCTCCCTCCCTCCCTCCCTTCTTCTTTCCCTCCCTCCCTCCGTTCCCCCTCCCCTTCTTTCCTTCATTCCTCCCTCCCTCATCTCTATTTCCTTCCTTCCCTCCCTCGTTCCTTCCCTCCCTCCCTTCTTCTTTCCCTCCCTCCCTCCCTCCCTCCCTTCTTCTTTCCCTCCCTCCCTCCCTTGCACCTCCCCTTCTTTCCTTCCTCCCTCCCTCCCTCATCTCTATTTCCTTCCTTCCTTCCCTCCCTCATTCCTTCCTCCCTCTGCCTCATTCCCATGTCCTTCCTTCCTTCCTTCCTTCCTCCCTCCCTCCCTCCCTCTCTCCCTTCTTCCTTCCTTCCCTCCCTCCCTCCCTTCCCCCTCCCCTTCTTTCCTTCATTCCTCCCTCCCTCATCTCTATTTCCTTCCTTCCTTCCTTCCCTCCCTCATTCCTTCCTCCCTCTGCCTCATTCCCATGTCCTTCCTTCCTTCCTTCCTTCCTCCCTCCCTCCCTCCCTCTCTCCCTTCTTCTTTCCTTCCCTCCCTCCCTCCCTTCCCCCTCCCCTTCTTTCCTTCATTCCTCCCTCCCTCATCTCTATTTCCTTCCTTCCTTCCCTCCCTCATTCCTTCCTCCCTCTGCCTCATTCCCATGTCCTTCCTTCCTTCCTTCCTTCCTTCTTTCCTTCCTTCCGTCCTTCCTTCCTTCCTTCCTTCCTTCCCTCCCTCCCTCACTCCTTCCTTCCCTCCCTCCCTTCTTCTTTCCCTCCCTCCCTCTCTTCCCCCTCCCCTTCTTTCCTTCATTCCTCCCTCCCTCATCTCTATTTCCTTCCTTCCTTCCCTCTCTCATTCCTGCCTCCCTCTGCCTCATTCCCATGTCCTTCCTGCCTTCCTGTCCTTCCTTCCTTTCCTCCCTCCCTCCCTCCTATCTATCTATCTATCTATCTATCTATCTATCTATCTATCTATCTATCTATCTATCTATCATCTATCTATCTATTTCTTTATCTTATTTATTTATTTATAAATTTTGTATTGATTGATTTATTGTGTCATGTTTACGGAGTGTATGCTGGAGGTGGTGACCCTTTGAGAGCTGCAGGCAACGAAATTTCATTCTAATGTCTGCCGATTAGTGTACATTCGAAGTGACCATGAAGTTATTCTAAGTCTAAGAAATGCTAATAGAAAGCAATGGGATTGTTTGCTGGCTTGCACCTATCATGGATTTTGCACCGAAGGAATCCAGAATTGCACCTACATAGAACGTAGAATGGATAGAACGTAAAATAACAAAAGATGGAAGGGGAGGTCATTTTTTTTATTCAGAGGATAATTAGAACTGCAGAAAAAACAATGGCTACCAACCTGCCTTCCATGGAGGTCCTGTATGCTGCACGAGTCAAAAAGAGGGCTGGGAAAATATCTACAGACCCCTCGCATCCTGGACATAAACTCTTTCAACTCCTACCCTCAAAGCGACGCTATAGAGCACTGCACCCCAGAACAACTAGACACAAGGACAGTTTTTTTCCCCATTCCATCACTCTGCAAAGCAAATAATTCCCTCAACACTCTCAAACTATTTACTAAGTCTGCATTACTATTATTATTATTAGTCTCATCGTTCCTATCACTCATTTCCTCCCACTTATGACTGTATGACTGTAACTTTGTTGCTGGTATCCTTAAGATTTATATTGACTGTTTCCTAGTATGATTTGATTGCTCATTTGTACCCTATGACTATCATTAAGTGTTGTACCTTATGATTCTTGACGAACGAATCTTCTCTTTTTATGTACACTGAGAGCCTATGCACCAAAGACAAATTCCTTGTGTGTCCAATCACACTTGGCCAATAAAGAATTCTATCTATCTATCTATCTATCTATCTATCTATCTATCTATCTATCTATCTATCTATCTATCTATCTATCTATCTATCTTTTGGTCCAGCATTATTTCATTCCCTGTTTTGCTTTTCAATTCATGATCCCACCAGGCATTGCTAACAAATTGCATCGTGCCCTCAAAATATTCATGCAGAAATTAAGCATCAGTGCTTTTACTCATAGCAAAAGTCAGCCAGCCACCAACATTTCTATCCACAACTAAAAAAACCCCACACATTGTTGTGGTCCGCCAGCAGCCTGTGGAACTGGCAGAGTCGGACAGTGAGGAGGCTGGGGAAGACCCGGATTAGGGCTCTGTGTCGGAGGCAGAGATGGGGCCAGGGCCATCGGGGAGTGATGTGCGGACTTTGGAGCCTCCTCCAGAGGCTGACAGTAGAGAGGCAGAGGAACAGGAGGAGCCTGTTCCTAGTGCACGTATGAGGTTTGCCTGATTTTGTCAGGTTCGCCTGATCCGCCAGTTGCGGCCCTTTCTTGATCGGGATTCCCTGTGCACAGTCACTCACGCCCTCGTCACCTCTCGCCTTGACTACTGCAACGCTCTCTACATGGGGCTCCCCTTGAAGAGCACCCGGAGGCTCCAGCTGGTCCAGAACGCAGCAGCGCGGGTAGTGACGGGAGCAGCATGGCGCTCCCATGTAACACCGCTCCTGCGCGAGCTGCACTGGCTCTCAGTGGTCTTCCGGGTGCGCTTCAAGGTGTTGGTTATCACCTTTAAAGCGCTCCATGGCATCGGGCCTAGCTATCTTCGAGACCGCCTGCTGCTACCGACGACCTCCCATCAACCCGTGCGCTCCCACAGAGAGGGCCTCCTTGGGGTGCCATCAGCCAAACAATGTAGGCTGGTGACCCCCAGGGGGAGGGCCTTCTCTGTGGGGGCTCCCACCCTCTGGAATCAGCTGCCCCCAGAGATAAGGAGAATCCAAGACCTCGGTGCCTTCCGCCGTGCCCTTAAAACCCACTTTTTCCAGCAAGCCAGGCTGGCTTAAGAAGAAATTTTAAATGTTTTAATTGGTTTGTATTTTTAATTTTGGGCCAAATTTATATATATATTAATTGTTTTTTAATATTTGTATTTTAATATTTTAATTCTGGCTGTACACCGCCCTGAGTCCTCAGGGAGAAGGGCGGTATATAAATTTAAAATAAATAAAAAAAATAAAAGAAGAGCTGCCAGAAGGCAAGAGCAGATAAAGCAGAGAGGACGACTCAGGAGTAAGGCCAAGAGATGATTGGCCCCTCCCAGAAGGCTTAAAAGACCAGCAACGGCTCTTGGGCTCTTTGCCGGCAATTCTTTGAGAGAATTGCTTCTTGTTTAGCTGTAGTTATTTCTTCTGTTCCTGAACTGTTGCCAAGAAAAGCCTTTGGCAGTTTGCCTAATTATCCCAAGGTCGGTGATAAACTAAAGACTGGTGTTTTGAGGATTTTGCTTTCATTTCTGGGCCTGGTGGCTCAGCAGACTGATAGCATTGTGATTAACACCAGCTGTCTGCAATTACTGTAAGTTCGACTCTCACCAGGCTCAAGGTTGACTCAGCCTTCCATCCTTTCTAAGGTAGGTAAAATGAGGACCCAGTTTGTGGGGGCAATAAGCTGACTTTGTATAAATATACAAAAGTATGAAGGCTATTGCTTAACGCATTGTAAGCCGCCCTGAGTCTCCGGAGAAGGGCGGCATATAAATCAAAATAAAAAAAAAATTCATTTAGAATACGCTGAGAACGAGTTAATTCTCAGCTGTTTTAATAAAATCTGTTGGTTTTTTTGGAACTGTTTGCAAACAGTTGCGTAGTTTGTAATATCAACTACATGGGCCTGGGTCACAACATACACAACCAGACACTACGTAAATAGCACACACAGAATAGCCGAAACCACTCATTCTGGAGAGAGAGAGAGAGAAGCTCCCTGAGGATGGGCTCCAGCACGAGTTCGAAAGCTGGGAAGACAAAACCTTTGGTCCCGGGGACAGACCCAGATCGGATCTTGCAACATTATCCCAGGACATATAGATTTTTCTTTTTTTTTTTTTGTCCTTACAGCAAAAGTGTCCCAATTGATCCTACATTTAAGTGGGCTGGCCCTTCCACTGGCCAATTTCCCTATTTTAGACGAAAGATGCAAACTGCAATAAACCTTAAGGCAAACATTAGCCTGCAGGCAAAGGGCACCAAATGGTTATCGATGCAAAATTCTTCCATCAATAAATGCAGCTGGCTGGCCGGATGACAATGCAGGGCGGGTGGGAAAAAAGGGAGGGAAAATCAATGTGGAAGTGTGCTCAGAAGCATCGGAGAAATGAGGGGGAGGGGAGAAATGTGTGATTTAGCCAATTGAACCAGCTCGGTGAATCGGAATAAATGGACTTTCAGATCAATTGTCTGAATGATTTCTAAATTGTTGCACTTAGAAATGAGATTTATTTCTGTCTCTTGTCTTCACGGGCACCTAAAGAGCTTTCAAAGCCAAAGATTCAGGGAGGAGAAATGTGTGGAAAGAGCTCTGTGGCCTCAGTTTAAGAATGTGACAGCTTCAATCAATGTTCAATGTTTCTCAACCTTGGCCATTTTAAGATGAGTGGACTTCAACTCCCAGAATTCCACAGCTAGCGTGTATGGACTTCAACTCCCAGAATTCCCCAGCTAGCATTATGGACTTCAACTCCCAGAATTCCCCAGCCATCCTTTGTGGACTTCAACTCCCAGAATTCCACAGCTAGC
This sequence comes from Pantherophis vulpinus, assembly GCA_037215915.1. Taxonomy (NCBI): domain Eukaryota; kingdom Metazoa; phylum Chordata; class Lepidosauria; order Squamata; family Colubridae; genus Pantherophis; species Pantherophis vulpinus. The sequence goes on from JAXLNS010000006.1 coordinate 106,565,195, forward strand.
ATGTATGGACTTCAACTCCCAGAATTCCCCAGCCATCCTTTGTAGACTTCAACTCCCAGAATTCCCCAGCTAGCATGTATGGACTTCAACTCCCAGAATTCCCCAGCCATCCTTTGTAGACTTCAACTCCCAGAATTCCACAGCTAGCATGTATGGACTTCAACTCCCAGAATTCCCCAGCCATCCTTTGTAGACTTCAACTCCCAGAATTCCCCAGCTAGCGTGTATGGACTTCAACTCCCAGAATTCCCCAGCCATCCTATGTGGACTTTAACTCCCAGAATTCCACAGCTAGCATTATGGACTTCAACTCCCAGAATTCCCCAGCCATCCTTTGTGGACTTCAACTCCCAGAATTCCCCAGCTAGCATTATGGACTTCAACTCCCAGAATTCCCCAGCCATCCTATGTGGACTTCAACTCCCAGAATTCCCCAGCTAGCGTGTATGGACTTCAACTCCCAGAATTCCCCAGCCATCCTATGTGGACTTTAACTCCCAGAATTCCACAGCTAGCATTATGGACTTCAACTCCCAGAATTCCCCAGCTAGCATGTATGGACTTCAACTCCCAGAATTCCCCAGCTAGCATGTATGGACTTCAACTCCCAGAATTCCACAGCCAGCATTTAGGGACTTCAACTCCCAGAATTCCACAGCTAGCATGTATGGACTTCAACTCCCAGAATTCCCCAGCCAGCATTTAGGGACTTCAACTCCCAGAATTCCCCAGCCAGCATTTAGGGACTTCAACTCCCAGAATTCCCCAGCTAGCATGTATGGACTTCAACTCCCAGAATTCCCCAGCCATCCTATGTGGACTTCAACTCCCAGAATCCCCCAGACAGCCAGTCAATCAATCAATCAATCAATCAATCAATCAATCAATCAATCAATCAATCAGGGAAGCTGGATTCCTTTAACATCTGTGTGATTCACTTAACAACCATGGCAAAAAAGATGGAAAAATCAGGCGCAACTCATTTAACAACCTTCTTGCTTTGCAATGGAAATTCTGATCCGGACTGTGGGTCGTAAGTCAAGGACTCCCTGTATTCCCCATCTGCTACCTCATATGTTGAATAAAACTACAGCCTAATATTGTTATGACAGTTTTAATCTTTATAAGCCATGCAGAGACTTTGCTGTGAGGTGTGTGGTTCCACAAATGTGTTTCTGTTGTGCTGGTTGATTTACCACCTCCACTACAAAGACAGCCCCAATCATGAAAATCTGCTAAGGTCTTGGATGGGAGGCCACCAGGAGATTCCCTAGACATCTTGGACCACTTGCGTCATCACATTGTCATCATGTGCAGTGGTGAAATTCAGCCTATTTGGTTTGGACGAACTGGTAGCGCCGGTAGCAGGAGGCTCTGCCTACCCGCCCGGATGTCATCACGTCCCATTTTTGACCCTCTGTGCATGCCCAGAAGGCTCTGTGCATGCATGGAGGAGGCTTAATGGCTCACATTCGCAAACCGGTAGCGAAGGTAAGTAAATTTCACCCCTGATCACATGACATATCGCGACTTTCCCCCCTTCACTAAAATGGGGGTGGGCGTGGCCAGCATGTGATGCATCCGGCCAGCGGTCCGTGAGTTTGACACCCGTGTCTTGCAAAACTGCCCAGGAAATCACTCCTCTAGTCTGCTGAGAAAATTCTGCAATTGACAGCTATCCTAAGGAGCTGGCATTAACTTGAAGGAGATTCAATCTTAGAAACAGAATGAATAAAATTAGGGATCCAATCAGTTCTACAGCATCACCTATATGACAAGCTAGGGAAATATTTTTCTCCCTTCCTTCCTTCCTCCCTCCCTCCCTCTCCCCTTCCATTCTTCTCCTTCCTTCCTTCCTTCCTCCCTTCCCTTCCTTTGAAACCCGTGTCCATTCTTCTCCTTCCCATCTCCTTCCTTCCTCCCTCCCTCCCTCCCTCACCCCATCCATTCTCCTTCCTTCCTTCCTTCCTTCTTTCCTTCCTTCCTCTCACCCTCCCTCCCTTCCTCCCTCCCTTCCTCTCTCCTTCCATTCTTCTCCTTCTCATCTCCTTCCTTTCTTCTCCTCCCTCCCTCCCTCCCTCTCCTCTTCCATTCTTCTCCTTCCTCCCTCCCTCCCTTCCCTTCCTTTGATACCCGTGTCCATTCTTCTCCTTCCCATCTCCTTCCTTCCTTTCTCCCTCCTCCCTCTCCGCTTCCATTCCTTCCTTCCTTCCTTCCTTCCTTCCTTCCTTCCCATCTCCTTCCTTCCTTCCTCCCTCCCTTCCTCTCTCCTTCCATTCTTCTCCTTCCCATCTCCTTCCTTCCTTTCTCCCTCCCTCCCTCTCCGCTTCCATTCCTTCCTTCCTTCCTTCCTTCCTTCCTTCCTTCCTTCCTTCCTTCCTTCCTTCCTTCCCATCTCCTTCCTTCCTTCCTCCCTCCCTTCCTCTCTCCTTCCATTCTTCTCCTTCCCATCTCCTTCCTTCCTTTCTCCCTCCCTCCCTCCCTCTTCCCTTCCATTCTCCGTCTTTCCTTCCTTCCTTCCTTCCTTCCTTCCTTCCTTCCTTCCTTCCTTCCTTCCTTCCTCTCACCCTCCCTCCCTTCCTCCCTCCTCCCTCTCTCCTTCCATTCTTCTCCTTCCCATCTCCTTCCTTCCTTTCTCCCTCCCTCCCTCTTCTCTTCCATTCTCCTTCCTTCTTTCCTTCCTCCCTCCCTCTCCCCTTCCATTCTCCTTCCTCCCTTCCTCCCTCCCTCCCTCCGTTCCTCTCTCCTTCCATTCTTCTCTTTCCCATCTCCTTCCTTCCTTTCTCCCTCCCTCCGTCTCCCCTTCCATTCCTTCCTTCCTTCCTTCCTTCCTTCCTTCCTTCCTTCCCATCTCCTTCCTTCCTTCCTCCCTCCCTTCCTCTCTCCTTCCATTCTTCTCCTTCCCATCTCCTTCCTTCCTTTCTCCCTCCCTCCCTCCCTCTTCCCTTCCATTCTCCGTCTTTCCTTCCTTCCTTCCTTCCTTCCTTCCTTCCTTCCTTCCTTCCTTCCTTCCTTCCTCTCACCCTCCCTCCCTTCCTCCCTCTCTCCTTCCATTCTTCTCCTTCCCATCTCCTTCCTTCCTTTCTCCCTCCCTCCCTCTTCTCTTCCATTCTCCTTCCTTCCTTCCTTCCTCCCTCCTCTCCCCTTCCATTCTCCTTCCTCCCTTCCTCCCTCCCTCCCTCCGTTCCTCTCTCCTTCCATTCTTCTCCTTCCCATCTCCTTCCTTCCTTTCTCCCTCCCTCCCTCTCCCCTTCCATTCTCCTTCCTTCCTCCCTCCCTCCCTTCCTCCCTCCCTCCCTCCCTCTCCCCTTCCATTCTCCTTCCTTCCTTCCTCCCTCCCTCCCTTCCTCCCTCCCTCCCTCCGTTCCTCTCTCCTTCCATTCTTCTCCTTCTCATCTCCTTCCTTCCTTTCTCCCTCCCTCCCTCTCCCCTTCCATTCTCCTTCCTTCCTTCCTCCCTCCTCCCTCCCTTCCTCCCTCCCTCCCTCCGTTCCTCTCTCCTTCCATTCTTCTCCTTCCCATCTCCTTCCTTCCTTTCTCCCTCCCTCCCTCTCCCCTTCCATTCTCCTTCCTTCCTCCCTCCCTCCCTCCGTTCCTCTCTCCTTCCATTCTTCTCCTTCTCATCTCCTTCCTTCCTTTCTCCCTCCCTCAATCTCCCCTTCCATTCTCCTTCCTTCCTCCCTCCCTCCCTCCCTCTCCCCTTCCATTCTCCTTTCTTCCTTCCTCCCTCCCTCCCTTCCTCCCTCCCTCCGTTCCTCTCTCCTTCCATTCTTCTCCTTCCCATCTCCTTCCTTCCTTTCTCCCTCCCTCCCTCTCCCCTTCCATTCTCCTTCCTTCCTTCTTCCCTCCCTTCCTCCCTCTCCCCTTCCATTCTCCTTCCTTCCTCCCTCCCTCCCTCCCTCTCCCCTTCCATTCTCCTTTCTTCCTTCCTCCCTCCCTCCCTCCCTCCCTCCCTCCGTTCCTCTCTCCTTCCATTCTTCTCCTTCTCATCTCCTTCCTTCCTTTCTCCCTCCCTCCCTCCCTCTCCCCTTCCATTCTCCTTCCTTCCTTCCTCCCTCCCTCCCTCCCTCTCCCCTTCCATTCTCCTTCCTTCCTTCCTCCCTCCCTCCCTTCCTCCCTCCCTCCCTCCGTTCCTCTCTCCTTCCATTCTTCTCCTTCTCATCTCCTTCCTTCCTTTCTCCCTCCCTCCCTCTCCCCTTCCATTCTCCTTCCTTCCTCCCTCCCTCCCTCCCTTCCTCCCTCCCTCCCTCTCCCCTTCCATTCTCCTTCCTTCCTTCCTCCCTCCCTCCCTTCCTCCCTCCCTCCCTCTCCCCTTCCATTCTCCTTCCTTCCTTCCTCCCTCCCTCCCTCCCTCCTTCCCTCCGTTCCTCTCTCCTTCCATTCTTCTCCTTCCCATCTCCTTCCTTTCTCCCTCCCTCCCTCCCTCCCTCCCTCTCCCCTTCCATTCTCCTTCCTTCCTTCCTCCCTCCCTCCCTCCCTCTCCCCTTCCATTCTCCTTCCTTCCTCCCTCCCTTCCTCCCTCCCTCCCTCCGTTCCTCTCTCCTTCCATTCTTCTCCTTCTCATCTCCTTCCTTCCTTTCTCCCTCCCTCCCTCTCCCCTTCCATTCTCCTTCCTTCCTCCCTCCCTCCCTCCCTTCCTCCCTCCCTCCCTCTCCCCTTCCATTCTCCTTCCTTCCTTCCTCCCTCCCTCCCTTCCTCCCTCCCTCCCTCTCCCCTTCCATTCTCCTTCCTTCCTTCCTCCCTCCCTCCCTCCCTCCTTCCCTCCGTTCCTCTCTCCTTCCATTCTTCTCCTTCCCATCTCCTTCCTTTCTCCCTCCCTCCCTCCCTCCCTCTCCCTTCCATTCTCCTTCCTTCCTTCCTCCCTCCCTCCCTCCCTCTCCCCTTCCATTCTCCTTCCTTCCTTCCTCCCTCCCTCCCTTCCTCCCTCCCTCCCTCTCCCCTTCCATTCTCCTTCCTTCCTTCCTCCCTCCCTCCCTCCCTCCTTCCCTCCGTTCCTCTCTCCTTCCATTCTTCTCCTTCCCATCTCCTTCCTTTCTCCCTCCCTCCCTCCCTCCCTCCCTCTCCCCTTCCATTCTCCTTCCTTCCTTCCTCCCTCCCTCCGTTCCCCTCTCCTTCCATTCTTCTCCTTCCCATCTCCTCCCTCCCTTCCTTCCTCCCGTCTGACTGCAGAAGCTCTGCCGGCCGCTAGGGAGCAGGGAGTAACTGCCCTCTATTGGCCGCCTCGCGAACTGCAGATCTGTTCGCTCTCCCAGAAGGATTCCAAAACCGCCCGGATCCTCTGGGAATCTGCTTAAAACGGCTGCCCGTGTTTTAGCTACTTAGCAAGGCGGTTTAATTTAGCCGAGAGACACCCCTCCCTCCCTCCCCCCCTCGAGAAATCTGATCTGCCCTTTCTCTGTTTTGTCTCTCTGCCAAGCAGGATAAGCCCACCCACTCGGGGTTCCTCGGGGGTTAAACCATGGTTTATTGAATAAACCTGAACCTGGTAAGCCATGAATCCTATGCTCCGAGCTCCGAGTTTACTCTAGTTTTACACTAACCTGCAGAAACGCGGCCGCGTGGTTTAGCGTAACGTGTGAAGGCGGATTTTTATCCTCCCTCCCTCCCGCCCCAACGAAGCCAGCAGAAGACCGTAGTTTAAACGCAGGCGTCAGGATGGTTAAATGTCGGCTGAATCCCCTTGAGGGTTTCCAACGGCCCGCGCTTCCCAGCTGGCGCAAGAAAAAAACATTTGATTTCCTTCCCTAGCCTTGGGATCTCCTCGTGGCCCCCGTTCCGCGAATAATAATTTCTTAACCTACACGACCATTGATCGAAAAAGGGGCCGTCCCAGCACAGGCCAGCTTAGCTTTATTCTAGAATCTAGATCGAGAAAAACGAACAAGAATAACAGAATGAAGGGACCTTGGAGGTCTTCTAGTCCAGCCCCCCTGCTGGACACCCCATTCCGGATGAGTTTACGATCGCACACCCGGAGGTTTTCTCTGCGAAAAACCGTTGCCTTTTCAACCTTCCGTGGTTATCTATATTTTTCTTTATTTTTCAGTTTAGCTTTATAGATTTTTTTTTGTCAATTTAGCTTTATAGATTCCGTGGTATCTCTATTTTTCTTTATTTTATTTTTTTCCAGTTTAGCTTCAGTTTAGTTGGTCTTCTTTCCAAGACTAGTCGGATGGATCCGACCTGCCTTGGCTTTTCTGAGCTCAGTTAAATCTCCCATCCGAATCTACAAAAGAACCAGAGAGGACCCCTCCCCCCCTCGGGGCGACCCACGGAGTTGCCGTGAACCCAAATCCCTCGTGTTCCCAGCTTCCCGGAATACCCCATCCTGTAGTCGCCTTCCCATCCTGGAATTTTGCGCGCCTGGCGCAGCTGATTTTCTACCTCTGGAAGTCCTCCTTACTAAGGATCCCAATAAACCCGCCGACTCCGGTTCCAATCCTCGCTGGTTTCCACAGTGACTGTGTTCCCACGACCCCACGCGGGCTCCACCAGGCTCTTTAACGGTCCAGCAAGCGCGCGTCCCCACGATGCGCCACCGCTAAAATCCGTGAATCTTTCCCTTTGCTTATTCTCCCGACTCTGCCCCGTGGCGTTAGCTTAGGATCCCGCGCAATATAGCCCGCTTAGATTTTTCTTTCTCTGACCCAGTTAAACGTGTCGTCTGAACCCGGCCGCGCAAGCCTTAAGAAATAGCCCGAAGTTCCTCTGCCCCTCCCTTTAGGATCTGGAGAAAGTTTCGCCTTCAATTCCTCCGCCCCACCCCACCCCACTCCATAAACCCTATTTGCGTGGGGTCCAACAGAGCAATAGCCCCCCCTCCGTCCCCGTAAAAGCAATTTTGGGGGAATCACGAAATAATCTTCCCCCATGACATTTATGGGAGGAAGCGCATTTTGGGGGTGGTGGAGTGGGGGGTGGTGGAGGGAGAGCAAGGAGACCGTTCGGGAGGGGGCGTGGTGATGCCACACACGCGACCCCGTGGGCCTGCCCCTCCCCCCTCGCCCCCCTCCCCTTTCCCCAGGCCAGTTCTCCGCCTTAACTTGATGGATCTGCGCGCTTAATGGGCCATCAAAACGCCGGGCGCTTTTGGGAGCATGGGGAAGGGGGGGGGGAAGAGGAGGAGGGGGTCGCGCCCCTGCCTTGACGTCAGCAGAGGGCTTTATAAAGTGGGGGCGCCGATGGATATCCCAGAAGCCAAGACTGGTCTCGTTAGGCACCGGAGCACTGAAGGCATCCAACCGCGCTCCAGCTGCGCTTCGCCGATATGTTCCCTTGTCGCCTCCACTGCGCCCTGGCGCTGCTCGTGTCTGTGTCCGTGGCGTGGAGCACCGTGGCAGCCGCGCCCTCCGATCCCAGGCTCCGGCAGTTCCTGCAGAAATCCCTGGCCGCAGCCGCGGGGAAGCAGGTAAAAGGATCCGGCAGTCCGAAGCGGGATGGGGGGGGGGGGGGGATGGCCACGAAGAGGTGATAGCCAGCGGGCCCCAGAGCGCCGTCTGTCCTCGCCCGATCCCAAGAGCTGGATCCGACAGGAAGAAAGGGAGATTTCCCCCCCGAGCGCTTTGTTAACTCACTAAAGGCGAAGGTAGACTCTTCCTGCCCAGGGAGGTTCAGTTCCTAACTCTCTTGGGTAGGAAGAGCAGGGAAGCTGCTTAGATTAGGGTAGCCCAACGGTCTCTTGACCACCCAAAGACCTCCAGGTAAATCAGTGAGCAGCGCACGAAGGTATGACCCCTTCCTCGAACTTCCGTTGGAAGACGCCTCAGGGATAAACTGTTGCTGAACCTGGAGGCTTTACTGAGCTGCTAGGACTCATGAAGGAACAGCTCAGTGTTGGTTGGGTGGTTCCTCACGGTTGAAATCAGGCTGAGGATCCAGCGGGGGAGAACCTGGCCAGCTCCCTCCCGGGGGTGGGGTGGGGGGTCGGTAGGAGCAATATTATAGATAGATAGATGGATAGATGGATGGGTAGAGAGATAGAAATAGATAGAGACACACCCAGAGGGAGAGAAATATCTCCATTTCCGCCCTCATTAGTTTTACAAAAAGGCAGCAAACACATCCAACACATCTTCCTCTTCCTATTTTCTCCACAACAGCCCTGTAAGGTGGGTCGGCTGAGGGAGACGGTCTGTCCCCAAGTCACCCAGGTTGCTTTTAAGGCTAAAGCGGGACTAGAACTCACAGTCTCCCTCTTTCTAGTCACTAAACCATGCGGGTTAACCTGTCCTGTTCACCTCTCCCCACTGGCTCTCGGTCACCCAGGGTGCTTCAAAAGTATCTCTCACATTTGAATCAAGATTGCAACTTAGAGAGAGAGAATGAGAGAGATGGAAGAAAAAGAGAGAGAGAGAACAAGAGAGAGAGAATGAGAGAGAAGGGAGAAAATAAGAGCGAGAGAGAGAAAGAGAAAAAGAGAAAAAGAGAAAGAGAGAGAACGAGAGAAACGGAAGAAAGAGAAAAAGAGAGAGTAAAAGAGAGAGAATGAGAGAGAAGAAGAGAGAGAGAACAAGAGAGAACGGAGAAAAAAAGAGTGAGAGAAAGAGAGAGAAAGAAAGAGAACGAGAGAGAGAATGAGAGAGAAGGGAGAAAGAGCAAAAGAGAGAAACAAGAGAGATAGAGAACAAGAGAGAAAGAGAACAGGAGAAAGAGGCAAAAAAGAAAGAGAGAGAACGAGAGAAAAGGGAGAGAGAGAAAGAGAGAAAAACGAGAGAGAAAGAGAACAGGAGAAAGAGAGAGAGAGAACAAGAGAAAGAGAGAACCAGAGAGAAGGGAGAAAAAAAGAGAGAGAAAGAGAGATAGAGAACAAGAAAAAGAGAACAAGAGAGAGAGAGATTCTTCTCTTAGACAAGACCCCCAGATTCCCCCCCCCCAAAAAACCCTGCCCCCCCTAAATAATTGCATAGGACGTGATGAAGTCGAATCCTTGAAAGCAAAAGGAGAAAGTGGCTCAATGAAAGAGGCGCGACTGGGAAGCGCGGAGCTGTCCAGGGTCCTGAAAAGGATCTCGCTCCGACAGACCGAGATTAAATTCGGATCGCCAGGCTTGCCGATGTAAGCGGGTCGAACTAGTACGCGGGCTGTTTCCACGACAGATGCACCACACACCCACGCACGCACCACACACACACACAAAATACACCAACACACACTAACGCTTTCAATCTTCGCAACATTAAAGCCAGCAGTTGAGAGAGGAGACCTGGTTTTGGGGTGACATCAAGTCACTTGCCTCGATCGGAGAATGAATGCCAAAAATAAGACAAAAGGACAATTCCGCAGAAGAATCCTAGGGCTGGAAAGGGACTTTGAAGGTCATCTAGTCCAACCCCTCCTGTCCAAGGCAAGGAGCCCTTATACCAGACAAATGGGTGTCCAATCTTTTCTAGAAAACCTTCAATGAGAGATGCCCCAAAGGTGCTTTTTCAAGAGGACTTTCTGGTTTTTCTTTGAAGACGTTTCGCTTCTCATCCAAGAAGCTTCTTCAGCTCTGAAGAAGTCCAGTTGCCTCTTGAAAAAACACCTTTGGGAAAAACCATGACCCGGATGAACTGAGAATCTCCATAGACCTCAACGAGAGAGCATTCATAAACCCGAGAGATAAGTTGATATGATAATAGTGGTTTAAGAGAGAAAACGCAGCCAAGAAGAAAAAAAAAAGGCTTAATCCAGCCTACGTCTATATGTTTGTGTGTCTATATTTTTCTTGACTGTACACCGCCTTGAGTCCTACGGGAGAAAGGCGGTATAGAAATATAATAAATAAATAAATAAATAAATAAATAAATAAATAAATAAATAAATAAATAAATATGTCCAAAAGTGAAAAAGGTAAATGGCACAACAGGGATTAATAGAAAGAAAAATCTCCCCTCAAAAATGCATTTGAGAATGTCATCACGCCAATGCATGGCGTGCAATAAACGCTTGCAATAAAATCTATAATGCCCCCATTTTGGGAACATGCATTGACTCCCTCTGAAAAAGGTTACTGAGAAGGTCAGGCGATATAACGAGAAGGTGGCAATATGATAATTTAATTTCTTTATGGATTAAGCTTGGAGTCTAGAATGGCAGAAATGCCAACACGCTATTTCTGCCCATCGTAATATTAAAACTTGGGGCTAGCGATGAAATAATTTCACATCCTTTGTGGATGTATTTGTGGCAAAGAGATGATGCAACAGAGAGGAAGTCTAGAATATTATACGTTGCGTTGCAAAAAAAATGCAGGCGGGAGTTTTACCCCCTGCTGGGATAGGAAAACTGGCTCACACTATAGAGAACTGCAAAATAACTCCGCAGCGACATTCGTATGGCGTACTACAGAAATGAACGCAGAGGCAAGTTTAGGATGCTTGTCTGATTAAGCCAGTTGTAGAAAGCCATCACATCTGGCTTTCTAAAAGGATAGATGAACGAGGCGAATGAGCAAGAACTCCAAAGAAGAAAGCGAATGGCGTCACTTCTGTAGAAATAAGAACACAATTTTGTGGGTTTTTTTTTTTCCAATTTAGCAACTTTAATTTTTTTTTTTTAATTTTTAATTTAATTTATATGCCGCCCTTCTCCGGAGACTCAGGGCGGCTTACAATGCGTTAAGCAATAGCCTTCATACTTTTGTATATTTTATACAAAGTCAGCTTATTGCCCCCACAAACTGGGTCCTCATTTCACCTACCTTAGAAAGGATGGAAGGCTGAGTCAACCTTGAGCCTTGGAGAGATTTGAACCAGCAGAAATTGCAGGCAGCTGTGTTAATAACAGGGTGCGTAAACCACTGTAGTACCAAGGCTCCTTTAAGATGGGGTGGACTTCAACTCCTAGATTTCTGGGAGTTGACTCCCTGTGGAGTTGAAATCCACCCAACGTAAGGTTGCCAAGGTTGAAAAAAAAACAGCTGTATCAAATGGAAAAATTCTTCTTTTGGGCTGCTTTCCAGCAATTAATCCCGAAGGCATCTGGCTTTTCTAGGAATTCATCCATATTTGTTTTTCTCCAATCTGAACCATCTCCAGATGTGGTGGAACCCCAACCCGTTTAACTCCATCAGTGGGGAGGTCTAAGTGGGGAGGCCCACACATCTGGAGGATGGCCAGGTGGTGGAAAGAAGGGGTGGATATGCTCACCGGATCAGACAGAGAGGGAAATAAAATGGCAGAACGCTCGCGTAAGTAAGCCAAGCTGTATTTTACAATGGAAATTTTAAAAAAGGCCGTATGATTCACTTAACAATCATGGCAAGAAAAGTTGCCACATGGGACAGACACACTGGACAAATATTCCCCTTAGCAACATACATCTCGGGCTCAATTGTGGTCGTAACTCGAGGACTGCCTGTTCAACCAGTCCTCCATTTATGACCGATTGCTCAGTGACCATTGAAAGTTATGACAGACCAACCTTACTTGTGGCCAGGATTCAAAGTTCTGACAGTTAGGCCTCAACCCCAAAGTCATGTGACCAAATGCCATTTGCAGCATCCTGTGGTCATGTGACAATGGTTTTGCCGAAAAACTGCTATTTCTTTCCAAGTTTTGGCCCATAGCAAAGCATTGATTTGTTTAATGACTGCTGCAAAAATGTCATTTTACAACTGTCCCTGTATATTATGACCCACCCGACATACGACCGTGATGGTAGGCTCCATTACGGTCGTAAATCGAGGTGTACCTGTTCCTTAATCTGAGTTATTGAAAGACCCAGTAGCTATGATTTTGGTTTTTTACGATACGCTGCGCTTGTTCAATTTTAATCTTCCATTAATATTCTTATTCTTCTGAACAAAACTCCGTATTTTTTTTTTTAATTTGATTTATATGCCGCCCTTCTCCAGAGAGTCAGGGCGGCTTACAAGGCGTTAAGCAATAGCTTTCATACTTTTGTATATTTATACAAAGTCAGCTTATTGCCCCCACAAACTGGCTCCTCATTTCACCTACCTTAGAAAGGATGGAAGGCTGAGTCAACCTTGAGCCTTGGCGAGATTCGAACCTGCAGTAATTGCAGGCAGCTGGTCTTAATAACAGGGTGCTTTAGACCACTGTACTACCAAGGTATTGATGACAGGAAGGGCGTCTGTCCATTAAACGCTCTGCTGGCTCCATTCAGTTGCCCAGACTCCACCCCGTAAGGAATTATGGGGTGGTTAAAAGATGATGATAATTAATATTCTTGTAGCGTAATAAATAATGCAGAATTATTCACCCCAGCTTCTTTCTAGTTTTCTTAGTTCACTGTATTGTGTGAACCTGGAAAAAACAAGTGACTTGTTTACTAACAGGATAAGGGAATTGAGTGAACGCAACCACCGATAACCGAGTTAGCCATATTCATTCACATCTAACCAGGTTTAGCTGCAATTGCCCGACGTATTAAGCTTGAGGTTAAGGTGTTAACCTTGATTGACTTCTTGTTCCTTTCTCAAGTTGTCGTACAAACGCAATCTCTGGGTAGGGTAGAGTTCAGGGTGAAGAGCGAAACAGGTCAGTTCGATGCGCGTTGTGTTCAAACCGCACTCAAAAAAGGCTCCAAATTGTAAATGGGAGAATTGGGGGGGGTACCTCCATGGCATCATAACGGGAACTTTAATTTGCCCTTTGGATCTGGGATGGTCGCAAGAGCCCTGGTGGCGCAGTGGTTAGAATGCAGAATTGCAGGCTAACTCTGCCCACAGCCAGGAAGTTCGATCCTGACCGGCTCAAGGTTGACTCGGCCTTCCATCCTTCTGAGGTCGGTAAAACGGGGACCCAGGTTGACACTGTAAGCCGCTCAGAGAGGGCTGGAAAGCACCTTGAAGCGTTATATAAGTCTAAATGCTATTGCTATTTCCTTCCTTCCTTCCTTCCTTCCTTCCTTCCTTCCTTCCTTCCTTCCTTCCTTCCTTCCTTCCTTCCTTCCTTCCTTCCTTCCTTCTTCTCATTCCCATCTCCTTCCTTCCCTCTCTCCCTCTCTCTCTCATTCCCCTCTCCTTCCTTCCTCTCTTCCTTCCCATCTCCTTCCTTCCTCCTTCTCTCCCTCTTTTTCTCATTCCCATCTTCCCATCTTCCTTCCTTCTTCTCATTCCCCTCTCCTTCCTTCCTCTCTTCCTTCCTTCCTTCTTCCTTCCCATCTCCTTCCTTCCTCCTTCTCTCCCTCTTTTTCTCATTCCCCTCCTTCCTTCCTTCCTTCCCTCCCTCCCCCATTTCCCTCTCCTTCCTTCCTCTCCTTCCCAACTCCTCCCTCCCTTCCTGCCTCCCTTCCCTCCATTCTTCCCTCCCTCTCATTCCCCTCTCCTTCCTTCCTTCCCTCCCTCATTTCCCTCTCCTTTCTTCCTGTCCTTCCCAACTCCTCCCTCCCTCCCTTCCTGCTTCCCTTCCCTCCATTCTTCCCTCCCTCTCATTCCCCTCTCCTTCCTTCCTTCCTTCCTTCCTTCCTTCCTTCCTTCCTTCCTTCCTTCCTTCCTTCCTTCCTTCTTTCCTCCCTTCCTTCTTTCCTTCTTTCCCTCCCTCCCTCCCTCCCTTGGTGACACAGTGGTTAGATTTCAGGCTAATTCTGCCCACAGCCAGAAGTTCGATCCTGACCGACTTAAGGTCAGCCTTGGAAGTCCATCTGTGTTCAGGCCCTTAAATCATGTCTTCCCACCCCCATTACCTAAGAAGAACCTTAGGGCCTCGTCTGTCTGTCTGTCTGTCTGTCTGTCTGTCTGTCTGTCCGTCTGATGGATCCCTCCATCTTCAGGATATGGTTAAAAAAGATACGATGGCAGCTAGGATAGCATCACTGAAGTTCCACCCGGTTTGTAAAAAAAAAAATTACGTTCAAATTCAAATGGGCAAAGCTTTAAAAAAAAAATCGATGGTTGCAGCTGCCATCTTGCCTTTTTTGACCTCCCTGGACTCGCTTACAGAACCGTTGTGGAAGTGATGGACCTAACCCTGAAATCCAAGGCTTTAATTTGTCTTTTTTATTATTTTGCAATGTATAATTAGTCCTCGACTTACAACCGTTCCTTTCGTGACCATTCGAAGTTACAACGGCACTTACGACCGTTTTTCACACTTACGACCATCGTAGCACACACACACATACACCCCATGGTCACATGATCGAAATTTCAGATGCTTTGGCAACCAACTCGTATTTATGACGGCTGCAGCTTCCCTGGGGGGGGGTCACGCGACACCCCCCCCTCTTTTGTGACCTTCTGGCAAGCCAAGTCAAGGGGCAAGCCGGATTTGATTAACGACCGTGTGACTAAGTTAACCTCTGCAGTGGTCCACTTAACAACGGGGGCAAGGAAGGCCGTAAAAGGAGACAAAGCTCACTTAACCACTGTCTCGGTTAGCGAAGGAAATTTGGGGCTCCATTCTGGTCATAAGTCGAGGACTACCTCTATATCCTGATGGCATAGTTCTTTTTCTGATAAAAATCCATTTGCAGCCTGCCGTTTCATCAACAACGGACTGAGGTCTGTGGCTAAGATGACATGCTTAAGAGGCTGGTTTCTCATAGCATGTTCATAGCATGTTCATAGCATGTTCATTGTCGGGATGGTGCAATTGGACCCATGACCCATGTTTAAAAATGGGACGGGCTTCAGATATGCTTTGAGTTTTTAGACCCCTCCCCTCCAATAAATATCCCGAGAAAGACCCCTGCTGCATCTTAACTTGTACAGCTAGTCTCCCCAAACAACAGTTCGCTTAGTGACCATTGGAAGTTACAACGGGCACCGGCAAAAGGGACTTATGGCTGTTTTTCACACTTATGACCATCGCAGAATTCCCAGGATCCGCTGATTGAAATTTCAGACGCTGGGCAACTGTTTCGTACTTACGACGGCTGCAATGGTCCCCGGGGGGGGGGGTGTCATGTGATCCTGTTTTGCGACCTTCTGGCCAGCCAGGTCCGTGGAGGAAGCACCAGATTCGCTTAACGACATTGTGGCTAACTCAACCGACGGCAGTAATTTGCTTGGCAAAGAAAGGTCGTAAAACCGGAGGCCGTGGCGCACTTCGCCGTCTCGCTTAGTGACAGAAATTTGGGGCTCGGTTGTGGTCGTCAGTTCAGGACTACCCGTCCAAACTTTATTGCCTTTCCTGTAATTTAGAGGGTGGGTGAATTCAGTTCCTTTGATCACGCTTCATGTTCCATATATGATACGAGCTGAAATTGAATATTTTCTGTAAATGCATCCGTTCGGTCATGTAGCATGTTGCACAAATGTCATCTTTTCCTTTTGCAAGACTGCCGTTTGTCAGAAATGGTATAGGGTCTCCTGTTTGGGCGGGGGGTTGGACTAGATGACCTACAAGGTCCCTTTCAATTCATCTAATCCCAATCCCAATCCCAATCCTAATCCCTAATCCCTAATCCCTAATCCCTAATCCCTAATCCTAATCCCCAATCCCTAATCCCCAATCCCCAATCCCTATTCCCCAATCCCCAATCCCCAATCCCCAATCCCCAATCCCCAATCCCTAATCCCTAATCCAACCCAACCCAACCCAACCCAACCCATTCTAATTCTAATTCTAATTCTAATTCTAATTCTAATTCTAATTCTAATTCTAATTCTAATGCCATGATTTGGGGTGAAATGCATAGAATGGAACCAGCCAATTGTGTTAAATCTTGGCTAAGCAAAAAATCCATAGAGTGAAAGCACAACAATTGTGTTACATCGTGGCTGAGCAAAGCTGGATTTTTGCATGTTGTGTTAAGCACAGCCACTAAAATTATATGCATGGATTTCCCCCCCCTCCCCACTCCTAGCCGTTGGCATCCCAAAAGTAAAATCCTCATCTTAAGACAGCAATTGGGATCAGAATTTCCATCGCTAAGCAAGCCAGGCACCCACCCCCGAATTCTATCACTTTTTCCCCCCATAGTTGCTAAGCGAAGCACTGCAAATCACATCGTTGTTAAGCAAATCCAGCTTCTCTATGGATTTTCCTCCTCGGATGCCGGTTGGGGAGGTTGCAAACGGTAATCCCGTGACGCCTGGGAATGCTGCAACCATCATAAATACAAACCAGCTGTCAAGGGTTCGAATCTTGATCACCCGTGACCGTGGAAACGCTACAACCGTTGTAAAACGTGACGATGGGTTGTGAGTCAGTTTTTCCAGTGGCTGTTGGAACTTTGAACGGTCATTAAATGGATGCTTGCAAATTGAGGATTCCTTTTTTTGGTGGTGGGGGTGAGAAGCTTAGCAGAGTCAGACCTGGGGGGTTGGGGATTATGGGGGGGGGGGCAGGGAAATCCCTGGGAAATTAAGACCCAGAAATACGGGAGGGGGATTTTTTTCCCCCTTCTCTCTGGTTGCCTAGAAAACGGCATGCAAATTGCAATTAATTTGATCTCTGGGTATCCAGAAAGATAGAATCAAGATTATGGGAAGCGTGAACATCACTTTATAAGGCCACACTTGGAATCCTGCATCCAGTTTTAATTGCCACGATATAGAAAAGATGTTGAGTGTCAGCACTTCAAGCTGCATTTACTCTAGTGCTGACATAAGAAGGAGAAGCGGAGGCGTCTGGAAAGGGACGTTTGACTTTTCACCTACTTATTTTCCCTGGAGATAATATCCCCTAGGAGATGGGATGGGAGGGGGGAAATTCCTTTGAGCTGGAGCGGTAGATTAGGGGTAGAGTGACTTGGAAGATGGCCAATGAGTGCAGGGGAGTGGGGAACGGAAAGGGAGGGTTTTGGGTCTGGAAGTCAGTGTTGGCTTCGATGGAGTCGGATTTTAGAATGTCGTGCTTAATAAATAGGAGTTTTCCCTCAAAGACTTTGTTTGAAATGCAATTTATTTGAGACAACCTCAAAACCTGACATTGAGACTCTGGAAAGAGTGCAGAGAAGAGCAACAAAGAGGATGAGGGGACTGGAGGCTAAAACATATGAAGAATGGTTGCAGGAATTGGGTATGTCTTGTTTGATGAAGAGAAGGAATAGGGGAGACACGATAGCAGAGTTCCAATATTTGAGGGGCTGCCACAAAGAAGAGAAGGTTAACCTTTCTGCAAAGGTTGGAAGGAAGGAAGGAATGAAAAGGAAGAAGAAAGAAAGAAAGAAAGAGGGAGAAGGAAAGGAAGGAAGAAAGAAAGAGAAAGAAAGAAAGAAAGAGGGAGGGAGAAGGAAAGGATGAAGAAAGAAAGAAAGAAAGAAAAGGAAGGGAAGGAGAAGGAAAGGAAAAAGAAAGAGAAACAAAGAAAGAAAGAGGGAGAATGAAAGGAAGGACGGAAGAAGAAAGAAAGAAAGAGGGAGGGAGGGAGAAGGAAAGGATGAAGAAAAAGAAAGAAAGAGGGAGGGAGGGAGAAGGATGAAGAAAGAAACAAAGAAAGAGGGAGGAGGGAGAAGGAAAGGAAAAAAAGAAAGAGAAACAAAGAGAAACAAAGAAAGGAAGGAAGGGAAGAAAAGGAAGAAAAAAGAAAAAAAGGAAAGAAAGTGGGAGAAGGAAAGGAAGGAAGAAAGAAGAAAGAAAGAAAGAAAGAGGGAGGGAGGGAGAAGGAAAAGAAAAAAGAAAGAGGAAGAAAAAGAAAGAAAGAAAGGAAGGAAGGAAGGAAGGAAGAAAGAAAGAAAGAAAGAAAGAAAGAAAGAAAGAAAGAAAGAAAGAAAGAAAGAAAGAAAGAAAGAAAGAAAGAAAGAAAAAGAAAGATCTGAGAGAACCATAGATGGACAGAAGATATGGCTAGTTTTATGAAAAGAAGGACTAGGGGGTGACATGATAGCATCTTCCAATATTTGAGGAGCTGCCCCAAAAAATGGGGGGGGAGTCAAGCTATTCTCCAAAGCACCTGAGAGCAAGACAAGAAACAATGTATGGAAACTACAGGTGTTCCTCATCTGACAACAGTTTATTTAGTGAAAAAGGGGACTTATGACCATTTTTCACATTTATGACCATTGCGGCATCCTCCTGGTCACCTAATCAAAATTCAGACGCTTGGCAACTGGCATGTACTTATGACAGTTGCAGTGTCCCGGGGTCAAGCAATCCCCTTCTGACAAGCAAAATCAATAGGGAAGCCAGATTCGTTTAACAACCGTGTGTCTAACTTAACAACTGCAGGGATTCCCTTAACAATTGTGGCAGGAATGGTTGTAAAACAAGGTAAAGTTCACTCGACAAATGTTTCAAAGAAATTTTGGGCTCGGTTGTGGTCGCAAGTTGAAGGACTTACCTGTAATCAAGGAGAGAACCAGCCTAGAACGAAAGGAGAAATTTCCTGGCAGTGAGAACAATTAACCAGTGGAACGACTTGCCACCAGAAGTTGTGAATGCTCCAACACCGGAAGGTTTTAAGAAGAGATCGGATAACCATTTGTCTGAAGTGGTGTAGAGTTTCCTGCCTGAGCAGGGGGCTGGACTAGAAGACCTCCAAGGTCCCTTCCGGCCCTGTTATTCTGTTATTTTCCTTTCTACTCCTTTAATGTTCTCTCTTTTCTTCTTGCCTTCCAAGGAACTGGCGAAGTATTTCCTGGCAGAGTTACTCTCCGAACCCAACCAGCCAGACAACGAGGCCCTGGGTTCGGACGACCTGTCCCGCGGGGCCGAACAAGATGAGGTCAGACTGGAACTCGAGAGATCGGCCAACTTGAACCCGGGTCTGACTCCTCGAGAGCGCAAAGCCGGATGCAAAAATTTCTTCTGGAAAACCTTCACTTCTTGTTAGCTTTCGAAATCTCCTCTTCCCCCTCCATCTCTTTCTTTCTCTCTCTCTTTCTTTCTCTCTCTCTCTCATTTCTCAGTCTCTTCACGCCAGGAGCTGAAGACTGTAATATAATAATAATAAAAAGATAAAGTACCATTTGGTTTTCAAGCTGTTTTAATAAAGCTTTCTGTTTCAAATTGTACACACCCTTCTGGAGTTTGTGATCTCTCGTTTCTCCGGTTGACCCATCAGCTGCTGCCTTTTTGCTGGTTGAAATTCTTAAATTCTGGCAATAAAGCTTGTGTTGCAAAGTGTTTCCCTTGCAGCTTTTCTCTATCACTGATGGGTTAAAGCTCATCAATCAATCAATCAATCAATCAATCAATCAATCAATCAATCAGGCAGGCAAGCCGCAGAGACTGTGTTGTCAATGCAAGCGAGGAGCCACACAATGTGTTATGCCGGGGAGGTGAGATGAGGAGTGGACTGAGCAGGGAAGGGCGGGGTGAGCAGGTGGGCGGGGCAGGGTGAGAGGGTGGGCGGGGTGAGCAGTGAGTGGGCGAGCAGGTGGGTGGGAGGCGGGGCCAGCCAGAAGTGGCATTTGCCGGTTCGCCGAACTACTCAAACTTTCCGCTACCGGTTTGCTTGAACCATTCCGAAACGGCTGAATATCACCTCTGAATCAATCGATCAATCATGAAAACAATCATCTGATGATTGAAATTCAAAGCAAGGCATCTTTACCGTTAAATGTCCTTTTTAAAAAAAAAAATTAAAAAAAAATTTAAAAAAAATTTAAAAAAAATTTTAATGGGTTATTTTAAGGGTAATGGGTTTTAATTTTGGGGAAGCCAATTCGATTTAATTCTGTTTTAAATTATTTTAAATTTTATATTGTATGTATTTTAATTTTGGCTGTTCACCGCCCTGAGTCCTTTGGGAGAAGGGCGGTATACAAATTTAAATAAATAAATAAATAAATAAATAAATAAATAAATAAATAAAAAATTGATTTATATGCCGCCCTTCTCCGGAGACTCAGGGCGGCTTACAATGCGTTAAGCAATAGTCTTCATACTTTTGTATATTTTGTATATTTATACAAAGTTAGCTTATTGCCCCCACAATCTGGGTCCTCAGTGTGGGTTTTTTACTACCAGTTCTGTGGGTGTGGCTTGGTGGCCGTGGCATGGGAAGGATACTGTAAAACCTCCATTCCCTCCCCACTCCAGGGAACGGTTACTGCAAAATCCCCATTCCCTCCCGATCAGCTGGGATTCGGGAGGCAGAGAATAGATGGGGACGGGGCCAGTCAGAATTTTTACTACCGGTTCTCCGAACTACTCAAAATTTCTGCTACTGGTTCTCCAGAACTGGTCAGAACCTGCTGAAACCCACCTCTGCTTTTTACACAATACAAAAATTGAGCAAAATCCTTCAAATAACGGGTCTGAAATTAGGAAGGCCTCTTAGAATGAGGTTTTAAGAAGTTAGCACCCAGGTGAAATGTGCGTTGTGTGAATAGAAGCACAATGTAATTAGGAAGGCCTCCTAGAATGACGGTGAAGAGGTTAACAGCCAGGTGATGCAAGCTGTGTGAGTAGAACCACAACATAATTAGGAATGCTTCCCCAGAATGAGGGTTGAGAAGTTATAAAAATATGCTTTTATTCACACAACATGCTTAATCTGGGTAGTGAATTAAACAATTTTGTATGCTGGTTTTAAACAAGTCATTGAAAATATTAAATATTAAAAATATTAAAATATCCAGTGAAACACCAATGAGGTTTACATCTAGTGTGAACATGACAACATCTGTCTAAATTAAACTTGCTGCGTGAATTCAACTCCCCTCCGTATACTTTAGTGAAACTCTTTCTCTCTCTCTCTCTCTCTGTAGAATTGAAAGCAAAAGATTTTACAAGCTTTAAGTGTCGATCTGTGATTAACGTTGCCCAGGCTCAGCAGCTAAGCAGGCTCTAATGTTGTTACCTGTAGGATGATGCACCACTAGGAGATGTAGTCCTCAATGGAACTGCATCTACATGGAGGGAAGTATGCTGTGGAGTACTCCAGGGCTCTGTTTTAGGCCAAGTGCTCTTCAACATCTTCATCAATGACTTGGACGAGGGGATAGATGGGGAACTCATCAAATTTGCAGACGACACCAAGCTGGCAGGAGTAGCCAACACTCCAGAAGATAAAGACTTAAGATACAGAAGGATCTGGACAGACTTGAACATTGGGCACTATCTAACAAAATGAAATTCAAGGGTGAAAAAAGCAAGGTTCTACATTTAGGGAAGTTAAACAAAATGCACAATGTAATTAGGAAGGCCTCCTAGAATGATGGTGAAGAGGTACCGAATATGTGGTACCTTGCTCAATAGTAGTAACTGTGAGAGGGATCTTGGAGTCCTAGTGGACAACCATTGAGATATGAGCCAGCCGTGTGCAGCAACTGCCAAAAAAGCCAACACAGTTCTGGGCTGCATAAACAGAGGGAGAGAATCAAGATCACATGAAGTGTTAATACCACTTTACAAGGCCTTGGTAAGGCCACACTTGGAATAATGCATCCAGTTTTGGTCGCCACGATGTAAAAAAGATGCTGAGACTCTAGGAAGAGTGCAGAGAAGAGCAACAAAGAGGATTAGGGGACTGGAGGTTGAAACATAAGAAGAACGGTTGCAGGAACTGGGTATGTCTAGTTTAATGAAAAAAAGGACCAGGGGAGACATGAGAGCACTCTTCCAATATCTCAGGGGCTGCCCCAAAGAAGAGGCAGTCAAGCTATTCTCCAAAGCCCCTGAGGGTAGGACAAGAAGCAACGGGTGGAAACTCATCAAGGAGAGAAGCAATTTAGAACTAAGGAGAAATTTCCTGACAGTGAGAACAATTAATCAGTGGAACACCCTGCCACCAGAAGTTGTGAATGCTCCAACACTGGGAGTTTTTAAGAAGATGTTGGATAACCCTTTGTCTGAAGTGGTGTAGAGTTTCCTGCCTGGGCAGGGGGTTGGACTAGAAGACCTCCAAGGTCCCTTCCAACTCTGTTATTCTATTCTATTCTATTCTATTCTATTCTATTCTATTCTATTCTATTCTATTCTATTCTATTCTATTCTATTCTATTCTATTCTCCCACTTAAATGTAGCACTGGGCTGTCTCATTCTACTTCAATTTCCTTTATCAAATTTCACTCAGATCCCAGCTAGTCTGTGAAGTTGGAAAACTGTTCTGGAAAAAGAAGACAAAGCCAAACAATTTTGTTCCTGCTTCAATTTCTACTTTTAGCAACCCTTTGGAATGGTTGATCATTGGATCCATTCAGACAGCACAATAGAGCTTTGAAAATATCTGTTTACATCAGAGGTGGGGTTTCAGCAGGTTCTGACCAGTTCTGGAGAACCAGTAGCAAAAAGTTTGAGTAGTTCGGAGAACCGGTAGTAAAAATTCTGACTGGCCCCACCCCCATCTATTCTCTGCCTCCCAAGTTCCAGCTGATCGGAAGGAAATGGGGATTTTGCAGTATCCTGCCACGCCCACCAAGCCACGCCCACCAAGCCATGCCACGCCCACCAAGCCACACCCACAGAACCGGTAGTAAAAAAAATTGAAACCCATCACTGGTTTACATATAGTATTTTGAACCTTTTTTGGGTGGGGGTGTTGATTTAAGGCATTGGATTAACCCATTTAGTTAGAGAAAGGTACAAAGTCAGGGAAGAAAAAAAATATGGAAATTAAAAACTTTTTCCTGCAATCAAATCCTTCTTGGAAGTTTCTACACAAACTATCGTGGTTGACGATTCATCTACTGTTGTGTTTTCAGATACTTTCCATAGCCTAAAATCAGAATTTATAGCAGAAACAGTTTTTTAAAATGTTTAAGGGGAAATGAATGGTCGTTTTATGAAGACAGAGGGATTTTTATAGATTATTTTTCCCGTATGGATTATTCTTTTATAGCAGTGTTTTTTTCAACCTTGGCAACTTTAAGAAGTGTGGATGTCTGGAAGTTGAAGTCCACACTGGAAGCTGGGGAATTCTGGGAGTTGAAGTCCACACTTTTTAAAACTGCCGTGACTGAAAAATAACCATTTCATAGGAATGTATAGTAGTGGCCAAAATTGTGGAAACCTTTTGGGAAAAGTGTATTTTCTAAAACTAGCTAATAACACCACTTTTTTTTTTTATGCAGTAGTACCATAAAATGATATATCCCTGGAAAGATAATTTAATCAAGAATGTAATGCAATAACTTTTAGGAAGGATTTGCTCTTAGAATAGCAGTTACAGAATAAAGAAGAAAAGTGAAACACGTAGAAAAAAAATGAGAGACACAAAAACTATCACCATAGAAAAAAATGAGGTATACAAAAATGATCCCCATGTCAGTTAATCTTTCGTTGGGTAACCTTTAGCATGAATGACGGCCTTACAACGTCTTCCCATGGAGTGAACCAAGTCTTTTAGTTCTGCAACTGTTATCATGTGAAACTAAGATTGAATGATGGCTTTTATTAACTGGGTTTTATTGCTGGGTTGCTTCTGACTAAGTTTCTTTAGTCGGCTCCATAGATTTTCCATTGGGTGAAGGTCTGGGCTATTCCCAGGCCATTCATTCCAGCAGTGGAATAGGATTATCTTGAAACTCTAAAAGAAAAAGTTGTGTTATTAGCCATCAAACCTCAAAAATACACTTTCCCAAAAAGGTTTGGCCACTACTGTATATAGGCTGTCCAGTGTGATATAAGCACTACATCACTTACGCATAAAACTAAGAAACATCTTAACACAATGAGCTGGGCAGTTCTGTGTATGCCACAAACTTAACCAAAGTTATCAAATAAATACATTTGTTGAATTTTCACACAACATGGATCTCCTAAGAAGCAAAAGGCCTCGATTTGCGCAACGCACAAACGACACATGCATTCAGCTCACACACCATGTTAACCAACATTCATATCGATTAAAACTTTGCAGGTTGTGCAAAATCGTTTTAACCTTAGCCGTAAATAGTGCGAGAAACTCAGCCGTGGCATCGATTTAAAGAGCTTGCAAGGAAATAGCTTTGTGTGTCTGCTCTGCATCCAGTCAACCCGCCTTCAAAGTATAACCGAAGAAAAAAAATCGATTGATTCTTTATATGGAAATTAAAAAATAGAGATCAGTCACAGAAGCGACGGGCTTCGTGACTTCAAAAGAGACGCCTCTGGCGGTTTTATTTTTATTTATCATTTTTTTTTGTAATCTGCTTTGTTCCACTTTGGAGATAAATGACTAACGCAGCTCACCTGAGCATCACCAAGAAATGTGCTTTGATAGTAACAGAAAAGACCCAACATTAAATGCATTAAGTGCCGTTATACAGTAGTATAGGTTCTCCTGCTCAAGCAGGGGGTTGGACTAGATGACCTCCAAGGCCCCTTCCAACTCTTGTTATTCTACGTTCTATCCATTCTATGTTCTATGTAGGTGCAATTCTGGATTCCTTCGGTGCAAAATCCATGATAGGTGCAAGCCAGCAAAAAAATCCCGTTGTTTTCTATTAGCATTTCTTAGACTTAGAATAACTTCATGGTCACTTCGAATGTACACTAATCGGCAGACATTAGAATGAAATTTCGTTGCCTGCAGCTCTCAAAGGGTCTCCACCTCCAGCATACCACTCCGTAAACATGACACAATAAATCAATCAATCCAAAATTTATAAATAAATAAATAAGATAAAGAAATAGATAGATAGATAGATGATAGATAGATAGATAGATAGATAGATAGATAGATAGATAGATAGATAGATAGATAGATAGATAGATAGATAGATAGATAGATAGATATAGGGATATATAGAGAGATGATAGATAAGATAGAGAGAGAGAGCTAGAGAGATAGTGATAGAGATAGAGATAGATAGATAGATAGATAGATAGATAGATAGATAGATATAGGGATAGAGAGAGAGATGATAGATAAGACAGAGAGAGCTAGAGAGACAGTGATATACATATAGATAGATAGATAGATAGATAGATAGATAGATAGAGATAGATAGATAGATAGATAGATAGATAGATAGATAGATATAGGGATAGAGAGAGAGATGATAGATAAGACAGAGAGAGCTAGAGAGACAGTGATATACATATAGATAGATAGATAGATAGATAGATAGATAGATAGATAGATAGAGATAGATAGATAGATAGATAGATAGATAGATAGATAGATAGATAGATAGATATAGGGATATATAGAGAGATGATAGCTAAGATAGAGAGAGAGAGCTAGAGAGATAGATAGATAGATAGATAGATATAGGGATAGAGAGAGAGATGATAGATAAGACAGAGAGAGCTAGAGAGACAGTGATATACATATAGATAGATAGATAGATAGATAGATAGATAGATAGATAGATAGAGATAGATAGATAGATAGAGATAGATAGATAGATAGATAGATAGATAGATAGATAGATAGATAGATAGATAGATAGATAGATAGATATAGGGATAGAGAGAGAGATGATAGATAAGACAGAGAGAGCTAGAGAGACAGTGATATACAGATAGATAGATAGATAGATAGATAGATAGATAGATAGATAGATAGATAGATAGAGATAGATAGATAGATAGATAGATAGATAGATAGATAGATAGATATAGGGATAGAGAGAGAGATGATAGATAAGACAGAGAGAGCTAGAGAGACAGTGATATACATATAGATAGATAGATAGATAGATAGATAGATAGATAGATAGATAGATAGATAGATAGATATAGGGATAGAGAGAGAGATGATAGATAAGACAGAGAGAGCTA
Source organism: Pantherophis vulpinus (assembly GCA_037215915.1). NCBI lineage: Eukaryota > Metazoa > Chordata > Lepidosauria > Squamata > Colubridae > Pantherophis > Pantherophis vulpinus. Next base: position 106,590,681 of record JAXLNS010000006.1, read on the forward strand.
GAGAGACAGTGATATACATATAGATAGATAGATAGATAGATAGATAGATAGAGATAGATAGATAGATAGATAGATAGATAGATAGATAGATAGATAGATAGATATAGGGATATATAGAGAGATGATAGCTAAGATAGAGAGAGAGAGCTAGAGAGTGATATAGTGATAGATAGATAGATAGATAGATAGATAGATAGATAGATAGATAGATATAGGGATATATAGAGAGATGATAGCTAAGATAGAAAGAGAGAGCTAGAGAGTGATATAGTGATAGATAGATAGAGATAGATAGATAGATAGATAGATAGATAGATAGATAGATAGATAGATAGATAGATATAGGGATATATAGAGAGATGATAGCTAAGATAGAAAGAGAGAGCTAGAGAGATAGTGATATAGTGATAGATAGATAGATAGATAGATAGATAGATAGATAGATAGATAGATAGATAGATAGATAAATATTGATAGATATAGAGATAGAAAGATATAGATAGATAGATATAGGGATATATAGAGAGATGATAGATAAGCTAGAAAGAGAGAGCTAGAGAGATAGTGATATAGATAGAGATAGATAGATAGATAGATAGATAGATAGATAGATAGAGATACATAGATAGAGATAGATAGACAGACAGACAGACAGTCAGACAGATACAAAGAATAACTTTATTGTCACTTTGAATGTACACTAATCAGCATACATTAAAATGAAATTTTGTTGCATGTAGCTCTCAAAGGGTCACCACCTCCAACATTACGTAAACATGACAAAATAAATGACAAAATAAATAAACAAATACAAAATTTATAAATAAAGAAATAAAATAAAGAAATAGATAGAGAGGTAAGTGATATAGAGATAGATGATAAATAGAGAGAGAGAGAGAGAGAAAGAGAGCTAGTGATATAGATATAGACGATAGATAGATAAATGGATAGATAGACACAAAGAATAACTTTATGCTCACTTTGAATGTTTACTAACCGGCATACATTAGAATAAAACTTCATTGTATACAGCTCTCAAAGGGTCACCACCTCCAATACACACTAATTAAACATGACAGAATAAATAAATACAAAATTTTGCATATGCCCATGTATGTTATATGCATATAGCCACATCATATCATTTCCGGCTTTTTATTAGAGGTATTCCTCGACTTATGACCACAATCAAGCCCGAAATATGTGTTGCTTAGTGAGACAGTTGTTCAGTGAGCTTAGCCCCTTTTAAGACCTTTCTTGCCACGGTCGTTCAGCGAATCGCTGCCCTTGTTACATTACTAAGACGGTCATAAAGTGAACCCAGCTTCCCCATTTCATTTTGGTCGTCAGAAGGTCTCAAAAAGGGATCACGGGACTTCTGGGATGCCACGACCGTCATAAAAATACGAGCCAGTTGCCAAGCGTCACGTGACCAGGGGGAGGCTGCAACGGTTGTGTGAAAACAGTCCCAAGTCTCATTTTTTTCAGTGCCGTTGTAACTTGGAGCGGTCACTAAATGAACGATTGTAAATCAAGGCCTACCTGTCAGCGGTGGGTTTCGTGTGATCTTATCACTGATTCGCTGCCCGCACGCTTTCCGTGCATACGCCCGGCTCCAAAAACCTAGCTAAATAGGACAGCATTATGCTGTAGTCGCCGCTACCAGTTCGTCAAAACCGGTCCGAACTGGCTGAATATCACCTCTGCTACTTGTATTTAATTCAATTGGTTTTGCTTGCTACTTTTCCCCTGTGGATCCAAATTGCATGGCAGCTTGGCTTTCCCCGGGTTCGAACAGACCTTCTTATCGAAACAAGTAGGAGATTTCAACGTCTGGATTTGGGGGAAATCACATCGTGCAAGGATTCTCGAAAGCCACCAAGCTTTTTTTTACGCATCTCTGCGAGACCCTGAATGCAACATTATCCCATCTTCTATTTCAAAATCTGCAGAAAAGAAAGAAACTCACACCCAGATGGCTGATATTTCTTTTTCCCCACTAAGAGGGAGTCAGAGAGGATAAAATCCTCTTTTGGAACAGAATTGTCTGAATCTGTCTGAGATTTGAAGTGAAGCCCCTTGGTTTTTTAACAGATTAAAGAGAGTTCGAAGGGATCTCAGAGGTCATCTAGTCCAACCCCCCACCCAAGCAGGAAAACCCTTCACCATTTCTGTCCAGTCTCTTCTTGAAGCCTCCAGTGATGAAGCTCCCACAACTTCTGAAGGCAACGTCTGTTCCATTGAATATAGAATAACAGAGTTGGAAGGGACCTTGGAGGTCATTTAGTCCAACCCCTCACTGCCCAAGCAGGAGACCCCACACCATTTCTGACAGTTGGCAGCCCAATCTCTTCTTGAAAATCTCCAGGGATGAAACTCCTACAACTTTTAGCAGTTGAGCAGGTTTTAGCAGTTCTCTTGCAATGAGAAGGGATAAGAAGCTGTTTGGAGAAGTCTGAAATGCTGTCAGAGCTGGGGGTTGGATTAGATGACCTCTAAGGCCCCTTCCAACTCTTGTTCGGTTATTCTTGGGCGTCCTCAAACTTTTCCGTGAGACAAGTAATGCAATGTAAAGCAAAAGGAAAGGGTTATTATTATTATTATTATTATTATTATTATTATTATTATTATTATTATTATTACCAGGGTGAATAAGCAAGCCAACGCTATTTAATTTTCCAAGAAATCAGACTGAAGGAAATCAAATTTATTTCGGCTCCCTTCCAACCCCCGCCCGCTCCGAAGCAGCCATGTGGTCCCTGCGCGGCAGCTGAGCTCGGAGAAATGGGGCCCTGCAGAGGCCGAAGGAAATGCTCCTTGCAAAAAATATGATTGAGGCATAATCTGGAGTCTCCGTACACCTAATTGCCAACAGAACAGGCTGCACCTGCCGAGGCTGAAAACTTCAACTCCTGATTTACCAAGAGATTTATTTCTCCGTCTTTCGTCTTAATTTTTTTTTTGCACAGGGGAAAAAGGCAAACAAAACCCGAGATCTGCCACAGCCTGCTTTCCTGCCTGATGGAAAGTAGCTGGCTCTGATGGAGAATTCAGAGTAACAAGAGTTGGAAAAGGGCCTTGGAGGTCTTCTAGTCTAACCCCCGGCTCCAGCAGGAGGCCCTATACCAGTGATGGCTATGTTGTGGCTCCGTTACCTGAGCCTGTGTCATCGGCAGGAGAGGACTCCGAGAGTGAAGGAGAGGAGTTGGCAAGGCCTCCCTCTCCAGGACCCTCCTCTCTGGCAATGCCTTCGGTGTCCGCCGAAGGGCAAGAGATAGGGCCGGGGCCAAGCATGTCCACGCAGCCACAGGTGGACAGTGATGAGGGTAATGAGTCTTGGCTGGATCCACGCCAGCGTCGCAGAGATAAGCGCGCACAACAGAAGAAAAGGCGTGCCCGAGATTAGGCTGAGTCACTGGACCACACCCCACAGGGTATAAAAGGGAGCGTGGTGGCCACTCAAACCTTGTGACGAACAATGCTGAAAGCTTCCACGCCATTCTGCATTGCTGGACTTTTTGCTATAAACTTTGCTGGATTAACTCTGGACTTGATTGACTCCGTAATTATTGAGCTGTTTCTTTTGATGTACCAGGAGTGGGGAGAAGTTCGTAAATAATAAACTCTTGGCAGGCAGCCACTAGGTTGTTGCCAAGTTCCGTTATCATAAGGAAAAGGATTTTGCCGGCAGGTTTGGTCTTTAACTCTTGAACGTCTGTTGGTGTGTGTGCGTGGGGTTGGGGACAGAACAGGCTAACCTTTTCCGGACCGAGTGCCGAAAGCGCGCGAGTGTGCTCGTGAATGCGCGCGTGTGCGCCCGAACCTCTGAAATGCAATGCATGCATGGCCCTGCACATACGCCCCCTGTACATGCACACGCAGCCCCCTGCATGTGCCCTGACCCCGCATGTGTGGCCTCCCACATGCCTTCCTTCCAAGGGTGAAATGCTCCCGGTTCGGACCGGCTCGGGCGAGTAGGTAGCGATGATGGCCGGTGGTTCGGAGAACCGGTAGCAATAGCAGCTGGAGGCTCCACCCAGCTGCCCCATTCCCCGGAGTCGGGGAATTCACCATTCCCCGACTCCGGCCTTGCCGCGGAGCCGCTGCCTGCTCGCTCTTCGCCACGCGGTGTATCCTACTGCTCACCTTTCTCCCTCAGCTGGCTGTCAGGGAAGACAAGCGCTCGAAAGTTACCGGAGCCGCTCACTCTCCTTCTTGAATGAGACGCTCTGGTCCATCTGCCGGCTGCACAAATGCACACCATTTATTTAATTCAGCGGCAAGTTGGGTGTGCGCTTGCGCAGCTGGCGCGTGGACCAGAGCGGCTCATTCAAGAAGGACTGCCTACTACCACCTATTACCACCTATTACTTACGGGACCGTCTACTACCACCAATAGCCTCCCACCGGCCGGTACGCTCTCATAGAGAGGGGCTCCTCCGGGTGCCGTCGGCCAAACAATGTCGACTGGCGGCCCCCAGGGGGAGGGCCTTCTCTGTGGGGGCACCTACGATCTGGAACGAGCTCCCCCCGGAGATACGGAGGATCCCGGATCTGCGCACCTTCCGCCACGCTCTAAAGACCTTTTTATTTCACCAGGCGGGCCTGGCCTAATCTTTTCCCCCTTTTTCTCTTTTAATATGTAAATTTTAATCTGTTTTTTAAATGATTGGGGTGTTTTAAATCTGTCTGGGCCAAATTTGTTTAATTCGGTTTTATTCTGTTTTTTTGAATTTTGTATTTATGTATTTTATTGTTTGGCTGTTCACCGCCCTGAGTCCTTCGGGAGTAGGGCGGTATATAAATCAAATAAAGACTAAAAAGACTAAGACTAAAGGAGAGTGAGCGACTCCGGTATCTTTCGGGCGCTTGTCTTCCCTGACAGCCAGCCACGGGAGAAAGGTGAGCAGTACGAGTCGGGGAATGGGGCATTCCCCGACTCGGGGGAATGGGTCGGGTGGACGGAGCCGTGGAAAAAAGGAGAATACCGGTTCTTGGGCGTGGCTTGATGGGAGGAGGTCTTGAGACTGAGTGGGCGTGGCTGTGACTGAGTGGGCGTGGCTGTGAGTGACATCGAGTTGGCCACGCCCACTCAGTCACAGGACACACACCCCCACACCAAGCCACGCCCACAGAACCGATAGGGAAAAATTTTAGATTTCACCCCTGCTTCCTTCCCCCTGCACGTGCACATGCGGGGCCCCCACGCACACCCCCCACGCATGCGCGGCAGAGACCTGAAGACCAGCTGGCTGGTGGGAAACGTGCGCGCGTGCGCAGCAGAATTGAACTGGGACGATGGCTCACATGCCATCAGAGAGGCCATAGGTTCGCCATCGCGGCCCTATACCATTTCAGATGAATGGTTGTCCAATTTCTTCTTAAACCCGCCCCCCCCCCAGTGATGGAGCGCCCAGAACTTCTGGAGGCAAGCTGTTCCATTGATTCACAGAATCACGGAGTTGGAAGGGATCTTGGAGGTCTTCTAGTCCAACCCCCTGCTCAAACAATAGACCCTAGACCAGTGATGGCTAACCTTTTTGCTGTTGTGTGCCAAAAGCATGGGGGGCGTGGGGGGGGTCATATGTGTGTGTGCCCACATCCATAATTCAAGGCCCCCCGTGTCCCCCCCCATGCATGCGAGCGTGACTCCCCTGCCGCACTCCCCCCGCTTTTGGCACGTGACGGCAAAAAAGTTACCAGTGCATTCGGTAGGCCTGTTTTTAACCCTCCCCAGGCTCCAGAGACTTTCTTGGAGTCTGGGGAGGATGAAAATGACCTTCCCCCCCCCCCCCCCCGAGGCCCTCCGGAAACCCCTCCGGTGGGCCCAGAAGGCCCAAAAATCAGCTGGCCGGCACGGACATGCGCCCTGCAGCTGAGCTAGGACAATGCTCGCGTGCCCACAGATATGGCTCCACGTGCCACCTGTGGGTTTCAGGTAAATCAGGGGTCTCCAACCTTGGCAATTTTAAGACTTGTGGACTTCAACTCCCAGAATTCCTCAGCCAGCAAAGCTGGCTGAGGAATTCTGGGAGTTGAAGTCCACAAGTCTTAAAATTGCCAAGGTTGAAAACCCCTGAGGTAAATGGCTGAGGTAAATTCCTCAGCCAGCTTCGAGGTAAAGCTGAGGTAAATGGTAGTCCAATCTCTTCTTAAAAACCTCCAATGTTAAGAGCATTCATAACTTCTGGTGGCAAGCTGTTCCACTGGTTAATTGTAACTTCCTCACTGTCAGGAAGTTTCTCTTTAGTTCCAGGTTGCTTCTCTCCTTAGTTAGTTTCCCTCCGTTGCTTCTTGTCCTGAATTGGACAAGATAATAGTAATTATAGTGCGTTGATTACATGTAAAAGTAAATAAACATAATAAGAAAGAGGAAACATTGCAACAATCATCCCATGGTTATACCGTGTAGTATTTGAGGAAATAATGCCATAGAAATGGTAATTGACTATTCGTATAATAAAGTAATTGTTTTAGCATAGAACTCCTAGCAACGGAACAGAATAGAGAACGTAGGAAGCAGCCTCAAATAGATTTGCAACTTTCGGTTTTATATCTTGTTTTTTTTCCCCTTCAAAATAGTACTTTGACCAGTCCCTCTGTCTCTCTCGGTCCAGTCTACATCACAGGGTTGTTGTTATGGGTGAAATAGGAAGAGGAAGGTGGTATGGGATATATTGGATAAGTACAGCTTGAGTTATTTATAAAAAAATAATAAAGAATTGTTATTGTTAATAATAGTAATTAATAATAATTATTTTATTATTTTAATTTTATTTAACTAAAAAGAGCCTGTAGTACAGTGGACTAAGCACTGTTATTAAGAACTGCTGCTTGCAATTACTGCAAGTTCGAATCTCACCAGGCTCAAGGTTGACTCAGCCTTCCATCCTTTCTAAGGTAGGTAAATTGAGGACCCAGTTTGTGGGGGCAATAAGCTGACTTTGTATAAAATATACAAAAGTATGAACGCATTGTAAACCGCCCTGAGTCTCCGGAGAAGGGCGGCATATAAATTAAAAGCAAAAAAATAAAATAAAATAAATTCAATTTATATGCCGCCCCTCTCTGAAGACTCAGGGCGGTATATAAATTGATTAATTATTATTAATAATTAATAATAATAATTATTAATAATAATTAATTATAAAAGCAGAAAACTACTCGGAAGATCGTACATCTTAAGAAGGTACTTGGTTGACCCCTAGGACGCTGGCAGCAACCCGTATCAACCATCAGCACCAGTCGATGTTATTTGTGATGCATTTTTGAATGTTCAGTTGACTGAGTTTCATATTTCATGAATAAAGATAATAGTAATAATGATACATATATTTATTTATTTATAAAAATAAATATAAAAATCATAAACAAACAAATAAATAAATCTCCCCAACCTTTAAACACCATTCATTTTGTGATTGTTTGAAGTTGCAACAATGCTAAAAAAAAAAAAAAAAGTGATTTATGATCTTTTCTCACCCTTAGGCGCAGCCTCCCCGCAGTTACGTGATCAAAATTCAGAACGCTTGGCCACTGACTCATACTTATGACAGTCACAGCACCCCATGGGGGGGGGGAACGGTGTCACGTGATCCCTTTTTGCAACCTTCGGACCAGCGAAGTCAGCGGGGGAAGCCAGATTCTTGTAAGGACCCTGTGGCTCACTTAACAACCGCAGCGACTCGCTTAACAACCGTGCCAAGGAAGGTCGTAAAACGGAGCAAGGCTCACTTAACACCCGTCTCGCTTAGCAATGGAAATTTTGGGCTCAATTATGATTGAGGACTACCTATAGGCAGTGGTGGGATTCAGCCGGTTCGTGACGGTTCGTGACGGTTCGTGAGAACCGGTTGTTAAATTTGTGGCTGGCCCCTCCCTTCTCCGCCCCTTCCAGGAGTCTCCCTGCAGACTGTATTGGCTCCCAGATAAGTGCAGGGAGGCCTACTAGGCCCAAAACAGGGCGCAGAGGGGTGTGTCCCCCCCCACAGCCCACTTTTGCTCCCAGGAGACTGCAGGGAGGCCTACTAGGCTGAAAATGGGGAGTGGGGGGCATTGCGCACCCCTGCGACCTGTTTTTGCTCTCGGGGGTGCAGGAGGCCAAGTGCTGTCTGTCACACCTGTGGCCACGCCCACCCAGCCAGTCATTAGGGCAGAGAACCAGTTGTGAAATTATTTGACATTGATTATTTGTAGGGAATATACACACATATACCACAAACACACACACACACACACTGATGTCCAGTTTTTTCAAGCCGAAAGAGAATCCCGTGTTTTGATGGCTCTTTAGAATCTGGGTCAATTTAATTGAGTGCAATTTGTTTTTTTTTTTTTTAAATATGCATGCAACCCTCCCACTCCCCCAATTTATCTTTCTGCGTTTGGGGTGGGCTGAGCCAAGAGGCCGACCCTCTTCCAGAGGCTATTTGTTCTGAAAAATTTCTAAGAAGGTCCACGAGGCCTCCGGAGGAGTTCCTGGAAAAATCAGACAACGCAAACGGGTGACGCGATGCTCTGCGGCCGATGTGCTTCCTGCTAAAACAGCATTAATTAGGAAAGGGTCATTAAAAGAAGGCAGAGAAAGGGACCAAGGGGAGGAGGAGGAGGAGTAGGGGGGAAAAAGCAGAATATTTCTCCCTCTGCACTCATCCCCAATGACGCCATGGGGCTGATCTGAAGCGCCCAGCTCTTCAAATAAAAAAATAAAATAAAATAAGAAGGCCTGGAAGAGCTGAGATTCAAAGCAAACCAACCGAAAGGGATGATTCTTTCTTTGTCTCAGGATTGTCGGCCGACAAGGTCAAAAAAGTCAAGATGGGGGCCACAATAGCGTGATGGAAGCTCCTTCCATGAATGGTGCAGCTTTGATTGGACTATTGTGGTTGCCACCTCGACTTTTGTTTAACCCTGCCCAGAAGACACCCAAGAAGCCAACACAGGTCCTAGATGCAACAACCGGGAGAAATTTGGGGGTTTCTTTTGAATTAAGGTAGACCTTAATTTGGGTTTCAGTATCACAGAAGGAAGAAGATCTAGATCATTGTTTCTCAATCTTGGCAGCTTGAAGATGGGTGGACTTCAACTCCCAAAATTCCCCAGACAGCCATGTTGGTTTGGGAATTCTGGGTTCAAGTTGTCAAGGTTGAGAAACAATGATCTAGATCAGGGGTCTCCAACCTTGGCAACCTTAAGACTTGTGAACTTCAGCTCCCAGAATTCCTCAGCCAGCAGAGGAATTCTGGGAGCTGAAGACCACAAGTCTTAAAGCTGCCAAGGTTGGAGACCCCTGATCTAGATGACCTTGGCTTATTGTCAAAGCTAAGCAGGGTCAGATCTGGCTACCAGAAAATCCAACCTGCAGGCCAAATTAGGAAGCCAATTCGACAATCCAGACCCGTTGGACCTGTTGCTAAGGAACCTACTGAGATGTGTCCATCAAGACATTGGAGATGGAGCTTGATCAAAGCTTGTTCTGCAGTTCCAACATGGAAGGTAGGTAAGGGTTTCTAACCATCTCTGAAAGGAAGGGCTTGGTTGTGGGTTTGTGGGAGATGTAGAGGCTTAACAACATTCTTAACTGGGTTAATGGTCTTGAGGCTGGATTCAGACAACCTGCTAAGCTTGGTTGCACTGTTCTTCGTGGCTTGTGGTTTTGTGAAGTCTTCTCAACTGGACAAGTTGAAGACCTGTGGACTCCCAGAATGGAGAATTGGAAGACAAGTGGATTTCCACTTCTATGCTGGCTGGGGGATTTTGGAAGTTGACGTCCACACATCTTCAACATGGGAACCAGTGGCTTGGAATATGGTGTGAACACAGCCTACCACTTTAGTTTGTGAGTCAGTAGATGGTGGAAACCCAGAAATAGGAACAGGTTTATAACTGGGTTGAGTATGTTGTGTGAATGTAGCCACTGAACCTGATCACTATTTCCCTCCAGGTCTGCCTATGGAGCTTCTCAGTCATTCAGGTCATGGTAGTCCCAAAAGTGAAAAAGGCATCTGGTCTTTCTTTGTTTTTCTTTGAAGATGTTTCACCTCTTATCCAAGAAGCTTCTTCAGCTCTGACTGGATGGTGGGGAATGGAAGGATTTATACTCCTTGCAGACAGCTGGTCATTTGCATCCTTTTAGAGGGTCGTTGAGGCCACTTGGAGATTTATCTGGGCCCTCAGGATAGGACGCAACATATCTCCTGTTTACAATCCAGTCCTTTCACCAGTTCCAAGAAGGTTCCACACCCATTCAGATGACCCAGAGGGCTCAGGTAAACCTCCAAGTGGCCTCAACGACTCTCTCAAAGGATGCAAACGACCAGCTGTCTGCAAGGAATATAAATCCTTCCATTCTCCACCATTTAGTCAGAACTGAAGAAACTTCTTGGATGATCTTCAAGGAAAAACAAGGAAGTCCAGTTGCCTCTTGAAAAAGTCCTCTGAGATAGACCAGATCTGCAAACATTGACTCTTCAAGATCTCAAGAAGATTCCAGCTCCCTCTTTGATGAGCCATCCGAAACTCCTCTATGGCTACACCGCGATTCTTTCCCCCATCTTCCACACTGAATTGTGACCATTGTACTCTTTCAGTGACATCTTCCTTGTTCCTGGAGCCTTTCTTCCCTCTGTTGTGGCATCAGTGACATCACAAAGGCCCCCTGTAGGTCTTCAAGCTAAGCTCACCACTGATAAGATGGAGTAGCAGCCACGTAAGAAGGCCCTCTTCCCCAAAGACTGGGGTACCACCGTCTCCTCTCTGGGGAGGTCAGAGTGAGGTGGGGGTCGCAAGCCAGATTCCCCTAGAAAGGAGACCTTGGCTATCTACCTGGTTTCTCGGAATGTCCTCGGCGCTGACCGAGCTGATCGCCACCCGACGGAGGGCTGAGCCGCCATGTTGCACATGGCCGACCAAGGTTCTAGAACACAGAGACGGCCAAGATGCTAATGCCAAGGGACATGACAGAGAAGGAACTGCCAGAAGAAACATGTGAGTTGGAAGCTGCCGCAGTCCTCCCAGAGTCCTGCCTCCAACATCTGGACAGCAGCAACTGGAAAGAGCGCATCTCCTGCCTCGAGGCCCTGGAGAAAGCCGTAGAAGAGATGGAGAACCATCAGGTGCCCTGCCAAGCGTTGGTCAGGCTGCTCCACAAAGAGCCCGGCTGGAACGAAACCAAACTTCAAGTGATGCAGAAGAAGCTGCACATCGTCACTCTCATCGCCCGCAAAGGCAACTTCTCCAGAACGTCCGCTCGCTTCGTCTTGGGGAACCTGGTGGACAAGATCGGCGATGTCATCTGCAGCAGCGACACCAAGGAAGCCCTCATGGCGGTGGCCGAGGCCTGTGGCTTGCCGTGGACGGCCGAGAAAGTAACCGAAGCCGCTTTCTTGCAAGATAGCCCCAGAACTCATGCAGAAACTCTGAACTGGCTCTCTGAAGCCATCCGAGATTTTGGCTTTGATGGCCTGGAAGCCAAAATGTTTGTCGGCTACATTAAGATTTCTTTGACCGCGGCCCATCCGGACGTGAGGACCTCTGCTTTCAACCTCCTTGGCGTGATCTTCCTCTACGTGGGGAACCCTCTGAGGGTCTTCTTTGAGAACGAAAGGCCCCTCGTTCTGGCCCAGATAGACGCCAGATTCGAGCAGCTGAGTGGCCAAAGCCCCCCACCTCAAATCCGAGGCCGCTGCAGGTTCTGTCGAAACTCAGCCAACCAGCAGCAGGGAGGAGACGCACAACCCTACTGGAAGAAGAACACGGTGGACCTCAGACAGAAGATCTCCGTAGAGCTGATGTCTAAAATGCAGGACCCCAGCTGGAAGGTGCGGAAGGAAGGGCTGGAGGAAGTCTCCAAGATCCTCAGCGACATCACCTCCATCCAGCCCAACCTGGGAGACCTCCCGCTGGCCTTGAAAGCGTGCCTGCACGACTCCAACAAAGCTCTGGTGAAGCAGACCTTGGTTGTCCTGCAGCAGCTCGCCAAGGCCATGGGTCCGGGGTTGAAGCATCACGTCAAGACCCTGGGAATGTCCATCCTGGCGGTTCTCAAAGATAGCAAAAGTAACTTGAGGCCCATGGCTCTTACCACCATCGAGGCTTGGGCCGAGCAAACTGGCATGAAGGAATGGCTGGAAGGAGATGAGCTCTTCACGGATCTGAAGAAGGACATGGTGTCTCCCAGACAGGGCTTCCTGGGCTGGCTGGCAGAGAAGCTGCCGTCTTCCAACTCGGCTTCTGCGGATCTTCTCCGTTGCGTTCCTCACCTCTATTCGGCCTTGGAGAATTCACACGAGGAAACTCGCACAGCTGCCCAGGAGGCCCTGCCATTTTTCCTTCTTCACCTTGGCGTTGAGAAGATGTGTGAAGCTACCAGCAAGCTGAAGCCAGCTTCCCGGGAACAGGTCCTCCTTCTCCTGGAAAGAGTCAAAGAAAGCAGATCTTCCAAGGCCACCCTTAGCTTGTCAAGGACCCTGTCCAAGCTCCCACGAGGCAAGTCTTGGTCCAGATCAGATGTGGCTCCTCCTCCACCATGCCTGCCGGTCCCTTCCTCCTCGACTGAAAATGTTGGGTCCAATGAGTTGAGCGTGGATGTCCGAAAAGCCATCTCAGAAGGAACCGTTCCCAAAACGAAGCGATGCCCAGCCACAAAGTCCTCAACCAAAGTCACCTTAAAAGAAGGTCCCATCAAGCTAGGCCCCATCTTTATGATTGTCCCCAAAGGCAAAGAGCAAAGGGCCAAGGAGGAGAAGGCTTTGAAAGTCCTCAGGTGGAACTTCAGCACCCCAAGCAGCAAATATATCGAGCAGCTCAAAGCTCAGATGTCCGGTTGTCTCTCCAACTGGCTGCAAGAGGAGATGTTTCATTCCAACTTTCAGCACCACATCAAAGCGTTGGCGGTGATGTCCAAGCACTTGGAGATCGAGAAAGATGGGGTCCTCAGCTGCCTGGACCTCATCTTGAAATGGCTCAGCCTTCGGTTGTTTGACACCAACACTTGGGTCCTCATGAAGACTCTGGAGTATCTTCAAAGACTCTTCCGTCTGCTCATGGAGGAGAAGTATCAGCTGACAGATAACGAGGTGTCCTCTTTTCTGCCCTATCTTCTCTTGAAGCTGGGAGGAACCAAGGAATCCATCCTCAAAGAAGTCCGGGCAATTGTGAAGCAGATGTTCTTCATCTATCCATCCTTCAAGACATTTTCTTTTCTTCTCGAAGGAGCCCAGGCCAAGAACACTAATCAACGGGTAGGATGTTTGAAAGAGTTGGGATGGATGCTTAAGAAATATGGTCCAGAAGTCTGCCAGCCGAACCCCAGCAAAATTCTGAAAACACTCCTTGTCTTGACCGGTGATTACAACAATGCAGTCCATACAGCTGCTCTGAAAGTCATCGCAACTGCTCGGGATGTGTTTGGAGTAGAAACATTTCGGGTCATTGGGAATATCTCGGAGAAACATATGGGCCTTTTGGAGGACAGCATCAGGGAGGCAGGAGCGATGGCTCTCCGAGAGGAAAAAATGAAAACACAACTCTCCAAGTCTTATGTAGAAGTTTCCAGGCAGAACTTCACAACTGGAAACCAGATCGAAGAGGACTATTCAGATTCTGTCCAAGACCAGGAGAATGTCAACCAGGTGGACACCTCCCCAAATCCCACACCAGCAGTTAGAGACCCACCGGGGATGAATATGGAGCTTCGGGCTGAGAGTAGAGTCTCGCCTAATGTCAATATGATAATTTGCCACGTGGCTAGTGGTAGCATTGTCACAAGCACGGAGGCCTTAATCCAGATTCAGGAGATTCTGGAGCAGGAGGACAACGTGGAACTCATGTCTGGCCACATCAACCCATTTCTGATAGCCACTCTCCGGCAGATGAAGTTCATCCACCATCTCCACGTCACGGCAGAAGAAGAAGCACGGAAGGAACAGGTGGTCGAGTTTTATCACTCCATCACTTGCAACCTGGTGTCCCTCTTCCAGGTAGACATCTTGGCCCAGGAAGCTTCCGCTGGAGTGCTGAAGGACCTCATCAGTTGTCTCATCAGCTTCTTGTTGGATTCTCCGGTAGAAGAGCTTCCAGAAGAGCAATCCACTAAACTGGTGGTATTGAAGGTTCTGGAGAAGTCCAACCAGACCAGAATTCTTAGTTCTTTGCTTCTGCTTCTCGAGGAAAGCATGACCGCCTCGGCCAACCTCTTTGCTTTTTCAGAAATGGTGGCCAAGTGCTTGTGGAAAACGGCCAAGAGGCTTCCTCAGACCATCGACAGCATCTACCTAGACCAGATCCTGCTGGATGTCCACCTATTTATGAAGGTCCTGCCCAAGGAGAAATTAAAGCAATATCAGAGCAATTATCCATTGCGGGCCCTGAAGATTCTTCTGCACACCCTTTGCAAGCTGAAGGGTGAGGAGATCTTGGATCATCTCACGCTGATCGAGGACAGGGGAGACTCCGATTTGGAAGCCAACCTCAGGAAAGTTCTCAGCCACTTTGAGGGACAGCCTGGCACGGATATAGAGTCGGGCTCTTCTTCTCTAGCCCAGGATGAAGTCAACCAAACGTTGGGTGAGATCTTCAAGAAGATCAACTCCAAGGAAACCGCCAGGGCAGGTCTGGAAGATCTCCACGAATTCAAGGAGAAGCATCCCGAAGCCGACTTAGAGCCTTACTTGAAAAACTGTTCCCTTCTCTTCCGGAGTTACGTCAAACACGGCTTAGCGGTTATAATGTCCGAGAGGGAAAACAAACCGAAAACCAACATTTTGTCCGAGAACGTTGGGTGAAGTTAGGTCTCCCCTTCCCAAATGCCTTAAGTAAGGAATTCCAGGCCCAGAAGAAGAGTCCACAAAGGGACTAGGTATACTTTTCAACTCAATCCCTCCTTGCGTGCCAGAAGGACATTGACAAGGTGAAAAACTAAAACAATAAAATCAGCTGTCTCTTGCTCAAAAGACTTTACGGTGGCAGGAGCGTTATTTGGGGTTAACGGGCAGGGTTTGGTTTCCCTTCACCCCCGCACAAAGCTACAACTCAATTGCGATAACACAACAGTTGTCTTGTTGTATGCTTTGCCCTGCCTTGAAATGGAGAGTGGAAGGGAGAGGACATCTTTGGGTGACACCCCAAATACGATTAGATGTAAGAGGCAGTTTGGCCTGGTGGTTAAGACACCAGAAAGCAGGACAGGGTGAGTTCTAGTCCCGTGTTTGGCATGAAAAAAAGCTGGGTGACTTTGGGACGATTGTTCTGTCCCCGTCTCACACACGCACCCCCACAGACAGGCAACAGTTAAAGTACTCAGCCGACAACAGTTTATCTGGTATCAGAATTGGCAGCAACCCAGTGAGGTTTACTCATGAGGGGGGAGTTTCTCCCTTCGTCCGGGAACAAAGCAAATACACAATAATCAACAAAGTCCAGTAAATACAAAGAAGGTTGTCCGATATCCGTTTTTTGCTTGTCACAGAGCTGAACCGGGCACCACACCCTCTTTTATACCCTGTGGGGTGTGGTCCAGTGACTCAGCCTAATCCCTGGCACGCCTCTTCTTCTGCTGCGCGCGCTTATCTCTGTGACGCTGCCGAGGATCCAGCCAAGACTCATCTCCCTCATTACTGTCCACCTGTGGCTGCGTGGACGTGCTTGGCCCCGGGCCTATCTCTTGACTTTCAGAGGACACCGAAGGCATTGCCAGAGAGGAGGGTCCTGGAGAAGGAGGCCTTGCCAACTCCTCTCCTTTACTCTCGGAGTCCTCTCCTGCTGATGACACAGGCTCAGGTAACGGAGCCACAACAACGATCACCAGTAGACAGTGAGTTCTAGTCCCGCCTTAAGGCTTGAAAGCCAGCTGGGTAACCTTGGGCCAATCACCAGGAGACGGGGAGTTCTAGTCCTACCTTAGGCATGAAAGCCGACTGGGTGACTTTGGGCCAATCACCAGGAGATCGTGAGTTCTAGTCCCACCTTAGATATGAAAGCCGGCCAAATGACTTTAGGCCAATCACCAGGAGATGGGGAGTTCTAGTCCTACCTTAGGCATGAAAGCCGAATGGATGACTTTGGGCCAATCACCAGGAGACTGTGAGTTCTAGTCCCACCTTAGATATGAAAGCCGGCCAAATGACTTTGGGCCAATCACCAGGAGATGAGGAGTTCTAGTCCTACCTTAGGCATGAAAGCCGACTGGGTGACTTTGGGCCAATCACCAGGAGATCGTGAGTTCTAGTCCCTCCTTAGATATGAAAGCCGGCCAAATGACTTTGGGCCAATCACCAGGAGACTGTGAGTTCTAGTCCCATCTTAGGCGTGAAAGCTGTCCGGGTGACTTTGGGCCAATCACCGGGCGACGGGGAGTTCTAGTCCTACCTTAGGCATGAAAGCCGACTGAGTGACTTTGGGCCAATCACCAGGAGATCATGAGTTCTAGTCCCACCTTAGATATGAAAGCCGGCCAAATGACTTTGGGCCAATCACCAGGAGACGGGGAGTTCTAGTCCTACCTTAGGCATGAAAGCCGACTGGGTGACTTTGGGCCAATCACCAGGAGACAGTGAGTTCTAGTCCCGCCTTAGGCGTGAAAGCTGTCCGGGTGACTTTGGG